>VOQK01028375.1:8128-21264 GCA_015052645.1 Benitochromis conjunctus
GTAATTCAAACCCAACAGTGCTTTAAGTCTGGAAAACATCCATTTGATTTGTGTTACACGATGTCTAAGCAGCCCCGTAGCAAAACAAAAAGGAAAAAACAGACGGATTACACAGAACGAATTTAGGCGCAACACTGAGAGTAGGTCACCCATGTTTTGGCAGAGCTCAAAACCCAATACACAATCACTCTAATTATGCGCATAAATAGAAAGAAGGAAGATAGTGCAAGTCTAACACACCTCTGCAGGTTGTGATATACTTGCAAATAGCGAGTGTAAAACATAAGCCTTTATTTAGACTATGTGAACAGCTTGATTCATTAAAACAGGAGCACATGTGTTTCAGTAGATGACAGGAACCAGTAAGGAAAAAACGTCTTCATATGAAGTATATTTAAAGCCTCGTATGAGCGTCTGCTGATAATAGGACAAATGCCTCACACCTTGGCTTATTTAAGCTATAAAACTGCTCGTCGTGTCAGTGCTGCTGTTGTCCTGCCTGGTGTTTTGGCCCCTCCAACCACAACGTCATCCCCCCTTTAAGATCACTCCCCAGTTTCTATATGTTGGGTATTTGTGGGGAGTGATGAGCTCAGAGCCTAGACACAAAACTCTGACTGCATTCTGCTGCTGTAATACATCATTTGAAACCGGAGCTGTCTGACTGAAATAGGTTCTTGCAATGAGAAAGAATTTTAGATTTTGCTCCTTATCTCTTACACTGAATCGCTTTCAGAAAGGATTTCCTCACTGCCAGAAAAGCAACAGTGAATCAGTGCAAAGCAAAATGGTTTTTAAATGTCCACGGGGGGGGATCTGTGTATCGTTTTATTCAGGCTTCAGCTAATCTTAATTCCCAAATTAAGAAAATAAAATGTAGTCTGAACAGGTGTAGTCTTTTTTAATATTAAAAGTGTTGCTTTCCCAGCTTGGGGTTTATTGCTAATCAATCTTGCATCCTCTTTGTTCACTCCCGAGGTCAAGCCCGACTGGTGATGTAGCATGCTCTCCATTCGCTTGCAGAAGTAATTGCAGCTTCGCCCGATAATGGCCTCTGCACCGCTGCTGGCTGATTCACATCACAGAATTCATGATTAAACACCAGAGGAACTTTGTAGAGACAGAGACGGCCCGGTTTCTCTGCAGACTCTACATTCTGTTTGTGTCGTGGCACTACTATTGAAACTGAAAGCTGTCAGTTTTTGAGACTCATCTCCCAAGGAGGCTGTCTGTCTTTATCGATTGCCGGGGCAATCCTTTTGGTTGATGCGCTGTGTGGCGGTCGGCGGTAAATGCTGTTTTAATGAAGTCTGGCTATTGATTAGGCCGTGGTGTTTGTTCGCGGAGTTAGGAATTTCAGCGTCAGTCGAAGGCACTCTAATCAGGATAATCGAGCGTGATGAAAACAGCCGTTTTATGTACTGAAATCATTGTGTAGAATATGCTTTCTTCACACACAGGAAGTAGCGGGCACGCGCATTTCGAAATTTCCCCACACATGAAACAATGCGGCCCATAAATCCCACAACCAAGACTCTTAAAAATGATGAGGATGTTTGTTGAGAATAATTAGACCAAAAAAAGAAAATGCTTCGCTGCCAAAATATATCCCACTCTATGTTATGGAGATTTAGTCAGAGAATTGGATTTTGCCAGCTGTGAAATCAGTTTTTGTAGTCCCGCTGGCCAACCAAATCATTATGCTATACCCCGCTGTAAGCTCCCATCAGTGCACACACATGAAGTCTATGCGTTTTCCGCTCTGTGAGTGGAGGGTGGATACTTTTGCAGTATCTATCCTCGCGCCATACGTCGTTCTCCCCTCTGGACGACTGTGAGAGGACTGTGAGCTCCGTGTGACACTTCATTGCTTCTGCATTAGTCCAGATGTGTAAAAAGCCCCACATGACAAGTGCTTCACTCTGAACCACTGTGACGACTGATACACGTTATATGTTTGCAGAAATGATTAAACCACACAACTAGAGGATCTACAAATGTCACCATTTTTTTAAAAAAACCCTCTTTCATTCATCTTGGAGTGGATTCAAAGTCGCTTCAGTGCAAGGGTCTCTTACTTTGAGTTTGAGGATGTAGTCATATGCAAAGTGAATCCATTGAATGGAGTGTGTCCTTCTGCCTTTTCATTGGGACTTTTACACTACGCGAGGCTCTTTAATGTGGAGAGGATAAAATATGAAGTACGTGATTTTTTTTTTTTCTTTTACTGTGTTGCTGGCAGCGTTTTGGCCTCTGGATGCCAACACATGAAAAGATGTTACTCGGGTTTATCTTGGGGCTAAGAGCCTCGCCATTTGAAGACACTTTATTATACTGCAGTTGAGGCTGTCAAAGCTATTTTTGTACAGCTCTGTGCAAAATCTTGAGCCACTCCTCATTTCTTTATATTTTGCTAGGAAACTGGGCAATGCAGTGGTTTATTTTAGAATGTAAATGTACATGGAAATACAGTATACAGGGCTAAAATAGTTTGTACAACTCCACTGTGCTTGAAAGTCAATATTTGGTACACCTATAGTTAATCTTCAACACAGCCTGAATGTTCTTAAACGAGCTTCATTGTAATAGTCTTTAGGAGTAGGAACGACTGCACTGATAGTGTGTTTGGGATCACTGCCATGCTGAAAAATGAAGCACATGGTATTGTGTCATCAAAATCTGATGATACTTAAATCAATTTTGACAAGATCCCCAAAACCTGACTGGCTGAAACACAACCCCAAACCACGGCAGAGCCGCCACTGTGTTTTACAGATGGCTGTAGACACCTCACTGTTCCTCTCCTGACCTCTTCTTAAATACTGACTTAAATAGAAAAATTTGACATTTGCATTCATCACTCCATCCTGTGTAATTTGGAATACCTCAGCTTTCCTCCCAGTTTCCATTCATTAAGAATGACTTCTTGAAATGGGGATAAATGGTGTGTTTTTCTAACAGGCTGCCAGTAACAAAGCACGTTAAAGCCTAAAGATACAATTTAAAATTGGTTCTTTACTAATTTGTCTACGATGTGCCGACACGAGGCTCTAGCGACCTAACTCATCCGTTCAGTTAGGTACCGTTTTATGCTTGATTTTAAAGGCCAGAGTTAAGTAGCTTGACAAAGGTACAAGAACTGAAAATGAGTGAAAACATTTAAAAAGACCTTCAGAAAGTCTGGTAAAGTTGGTCAAGACTACTTTGAAAGTCTGCCTCCTTGGACCAAAATATAAAGAAGTGAGAGCTGGCTGGAGACTTTTGCACAGTTCTGTAGAATGTGTGACGGTGCTGCTTTTGCACCAAAACTAGTACTGAAGTGTTACCCACTGCAAGCACACATTTCTTCTACATTCACACAGATAACAGGAAGCCTGAAGTGATCTAATAGCCAACCAGCAATTGGTAATAAGTCACCTCTTTCATTTCCTTGTAATTCTGTTATAATCTCATTTCTGTCATTTCCTCTCTGTATTTCTTCACTGTTTGGTGGATGCTCAGCAGCAAATTGATGTTACAACATTTTTATATTTTGCTCTTTTGAGTACAAATCCCGCTGATTTCCCTCCATCACATGGAAATGGAAATTAGCTGGAATTTATATAGCACTTTAGCACTTTAGACTACAATCTACATTTACCCTTACACTCATACAGCACCTTATATCCACTACCTTACATCCACAAGTTAACCTAATGTGCATGCCTGTGGGCTGTGGAAGGAAACCCACACAGGAGCAGAGGAGAACATGTAGACATCCCACAGCAAGCAGCGCTAACTGCTGCTGCTCTTACAGGCCCAACAAAGCCTAGGTTTCACGTCATCTCTTTGATTTGTTTAGTTTCTTTAAGGCTAATGTTTGGGGGCTCCAAACAGCGTACACTTGCTCAAGCAAGCCCAGGTCACTCAAAGATCCCCTAATGCAGGAAAAATACCCTTTTCATAACAGCAGCTAAAAAAAAACTATGACCCTCAACATGAATTTCCAGGAAACACCACAGTACCCACTGTATCTAACGAACTGAATGCCAAGTAGCTGCCTGAGACTCTTTGTGCATGTGGGTAGACGTGCACAAATTGGTGTGATCTGTTTAACTAAAACGTAGCATTTTGAAGATGCACATGGGCGTGCAAGGCTCCGTGAAGCGAGCACATCCAAAGCAGTGAAAATATTCACCGTGCGGAGACGCTGCCGGCATCGGCTGCAGAGAAATGCGGCATGAATGGACGAGAGAAAGGCAGTGTTTTCAGTCGATGCCGGGCTATGGTGCGATGGTCTCGGGGCTGAAATTGCTGGAACAGACTTTGAAGTGGCTCGGATTGTTCATCTCTCCCTCTCTCTCTCTGTGTCCCTGCCTCCCACATCTGCTGCTATCATAATAACAAGCAATAACCCTCTTTCAGCAATAACCAAGACTTTTACGCCCGTAATGTGGCTTCAATAAATAATGTCATGTTTACCAAGGGGCTATATTTTACAGCAATTTAGTTTAAAGCAACACCCCACCCCTCCATTGCTTTTTTTTTTTGTGCCTCCTCTTTGTGGAGTACAGTACATAATGTGGTGCATTAAGTACACCAGCAAAAACACACATTAACACATTATCAAATGTGCTGATAGAGAGAACAGCACAGCCCATCATGCATAATCACAGCAGACATTAGGAATGCGTTTTGAAAAACAAACAAACCTTTTCTGTGAGGTTTTGCAGACATGCGTGTGCTGCACATCAGCATACGGTGGGAAGTGGACGGCTTTTTCTGGGCGCCGTTGAAAGCAAGCGGCACAAGCACGGGGGCGCGTTTCATTAGTCTGTCAAACTCAATGATATTTAGAGCCTCACACCCTTGGCCAGGACTGGAAAACTCAATCAGCACTCTGATTTCATAACCCTGCTTGGTGACAGAGCTTATTTTATCGCCCCGCTGATTCATTCTAATAAATGCCGGCTGCCCAGCGCGCCGCCGCTGAAATACAACCCCCTCCCTCCCTCCCACTTCTGTCCTCCACGGGTCGACCTGGGAAAGAAAAAAGAAAGAGAAAAGGGGAAGGGAAGGGTTGGTCGGGTGGGAGGGATAAATCAGAATTGTGGGAGCTGGAGGGTGCAGATAATCCATCGCTGGTCTGGGCGGTGTAGCTTGCAACGTGTACCACCCCATCCCCATCCCTCTCTATGCACCCTTTAGCACAAATCAGGGGCCGGGACGCTGCTGATCTGTGTGGGCTTGGTGGGTCCATTGATTGCGGGCGATGGAGGAGAGGGGCGATAAATAATCGGAGGCAGAGTGCGGAGGGTGAAGGAAAACAATTATCTGCGGAGGTGGAAAGCACATAAAGCGAAGAATGATAAACGCTGTGAAATATGATTGACTCCAAGTGATATATGGAAGCCGAAGGACGGGCGAGAGAAGTCTGCGTGTGCAGAGATATCCTTGAGTGGAATGGCTGAGGACTCACTCGCGCTGCCCCTGGCCTAACCACAATTTTTTCTGTGTTTGTGTGCGCGTGCGTGTTTGTGTGTGTCTTTCTCCGCAGACGACAGATGACATTGTTTCATCGGCAGAGTGCTCCAGCGACGACGAGGACCTGGAAGAGTGCGACTCCGGACATGCAGGTGGGATGAGTGTGTCGAGTTGTGCTTGCTCTGAAACCTGGTCTATTTCTCCTTATCTTTCTTTGATTTGCTACCGAGGAGCTTCTCCTCCCTTAGCATCATGTCCCATGGGAGCTTCAAGTGTAACTTCAAAAAAAACGCCCACTTTCCCCCTCCCACCCCGAAAAAGTAGCCACAGTAAGCGCAGAGGGGTCCTCAGTGTCTGCCAAAAGTTTAAAGAACACTTTTTGGAGACAGATGAAAGCAGTAAGACAGCACTTTCTACCCCCTTAGCATGCTCTACTGTAGGAAGTCCCACTCCGAACTTTTACTGTGTATAAGTAAATGCACACAGCTTACTGTCAGGATGTGTTAAAGCTCACGCCTTTCATCTCTGAAACAAGTTACACTTAGCTATGGGGCCACTGGTTGCAGACATGACGACGCGTTGATACTAATTTTGTTCTCTCGGCATTCAGCTGAGAGCAAAACTTTACTCAACAAAGTACGAAATTAGTATCAAGCCCCATGTCGCCCGCACTGATGCTTCAAAATGTATCTGTCCTGTACTTGGTTGATTTCCTCTTGCTGTGCGTGTGTGCGTCTCTCTTGACAGAGGATACATTTTGAGATTCTTTCGAGAACAAAGATGCTTTCAGCCTAGATACTGTGATATGTAGCAGACTAACTGCAACAGAGCCTCTTCCTCCCTACTCCTTCTTCTTCTCTTGTTTGTACCTCTGTTTCCTTCGTCGGAGGCTTGCCTTACCTGAAACATTCTAATAGAGAACAGATATCCTCGAATTTCTGTGCGCATCGTCTCTCTTCCCTCCTTCCCTTTACACACACTCACACACAAACACGCACATATCACTTTGTGATTAGATCAAAGTGATAAGACACTCACTCAGTGGAAAATAACAACAGAGCTGGAAATAATGCCGCACATTTAAAAGGAATGGTTATTTTTGAGGCAACTTGGGTTTGGATGAGTTGAATAAGCAGCTGTCAATCACGCTCCTGCCCAGGAGCTGTTGGCACAGATTCCTAATAACACGGAGCAAAGCAAAGACTGTGAGCTGGATTGAAACTGGCTCACTATTTGAAAAGCAGCTCCCCTTAGGCGCTCTGGAAATCATTAACAGCTCTGGCTATTTGATTGCTTCACTGTCCTTCAAAATACCATCACAGCCAGCTAATTGACGCCGCGCTAATCTGGCGAAACGCGGCTCAGCTTAACACCGAGCATATGTCCACTTTTCACAGCTCATAATAAGCCACCGTCGTGTTGCCCTTTCACTTTGCTATCTGCGGTTGGCGAACGTTGCAGATGATCGAGCGTTTATTTCGTTCTTAAGGAAAATCGGGCCTTTCCGCTGTGATTTTAGCAGATTTAACCATTTCTCCGCCAGTCTGCGAAAGGAGGTCGTTTACTTTGAAGCCTTATCGCTCTCTAATGGCATTTGTTTTCTTGAAATTATGACCACATTTAGTCTCTCGTGCTTATGGCTTTTTGATGTGGCAGGAAAAAAAAAAAAAAAAGCCATTTCCCTGGTGCATCCGTGCAGCATTTTAGGTGCCTTATCTAGTGTGAGTTGCTTTCTCAAAGGCAGAGATTATTGAAATTGAATGGGCACGCAGCTCACGTGTTTCAATTTATTTATTTTTTTCATCTTTTCAGACCATTAAAACCTCAAACCCAAGTATTCTCAAAAGGAAAAAAAAGTGAAAGTGCAGTCGAGTGAAGCGCAAGAAGCTTTTGCTAAGAGAACACGGTACCCTCCCCTCATATAGTGGCGACATGCACACACTTACGCATACATACCGTACATCCCATCATGTGGACACAGAAATTCATATCCTCATTCCTCGCCCCCCACCTCCCCCCTCCGCTTCCAGTCGTATGAACAGTTGCATGACATGATGTTGGGTTTCTTTTTCTTTTTTTCTCGTGTGATGCACATATGAACATCTCTCCTCTGTATCGATTTGGACCCAGCTGCTGGGTTTGTGATTTTCGTTTTCTTTTCTTTCTTTCGTTTTTGTCTTCTTTTTTGCTTTACTTTGGGGCCTGGGAGGGTTGAAAGCGGGCTGATTTTACTTTCCTTGTTTCGTTGTCGTGGTTGTTTTCTGTTTTCGTTTGCTTTTCTTTTGTTATTATCACTCTTATTGTTTCTTTGGCGTCCTCCTCATCATCCGTCGTCCATCATCCAAGCAAGGATAGAGCCGCTCCTCCCGTTTTTTGCCTCATCTTGTGCCGCATGAACTTTTGGTGGTTGGAAAAGTCAAAGTTCTCCTCCTCATCAAGTTTTGTGTTTTATTCGTTTATTTTGTGCCATATGGCTTCTAAAGAAACATCCCTCCCCTCCACCTCCCCATTTTCGATACAACATAGGGAAATGAACGGCAACAAAATCTTTTCTTGCCATCATCCTTTTTTGGCCTTGTGCAGGCAACCCCATTCTGTCTCAAGAAAGTTGTGTGTGAGAATGACTCCCCCCTGTCGCCCCTTCCGAGCGTTACCCCAACCCCCACCCCCTCCATCCCGACTCACCCCACCTTCCTTCTTTTAGCCTTTCTGCATATACATGTCTGTTTGAATGCAGATGGCATAAAAAGACTTTTATTGCCACAAAGTATATCTGTTTTTCTATTCTATCTGTTGCTCCAAGTAGAAGGCATTTGTGGCATGCACTCTTGTATTGGACTGTACCGCAGCTCTGTAGACTAACCAGTGACCCTCTCCTCCAACCATCCCCTGCTTCTGCATTGATATGACTGGCATCCATTTTTATGCTCTGCTTCTTTTTCCCACCCATACGTCCCTCCACTCGGCTTCTACATGTCAGCGTGTGCGTGCTGAGGGGAGGGGGAGGTCTGCTCCCAGCAGCATCGGCAGCTCCTCCCTCTGAGGCGTCCTGTGTTTGTGCTCGTGCCTGCTGTCTCTGTCAGTGCTCCGTCTGTGTCTGCCAAACCAGTCTGTGTTGTCCGCTCTGCGTGCTCGTCTTGTGCTTGTGTTGTCTCTGTGTTGAAACCAAAACTGTTAAAGCCTCACCTTGCCCCCTTACCCCCCTTTTTAATCCAACGCGGGTTCCACAAGAGGGCAAATAAAGAGCGTCCCGTGAGATGACTCACAGTCCTCTGCATACATTTACAGAAGTGTCGGTTAAAGCTGAAGAAAACGCCACATGCAGAAATGCGTGAGCACTGAGAGATGCTCGGTTTCGGAGGAAGGCAAATAAGTCGATTTATGATTTCATTTCACGGTGATTAACAGCGCTGTAGCTTGTCATTACCGTGCAATCAGAGCAATTTTATGATTAATGTGTCATTATATTGGGGTAATTGATTCAAATGATTTCAATCAATCCGCGAGTGCATTTCAAAATGTTTGATTTGTCCATACAGTACCTACAAGCTGCCACGAGTCAGGCCTGATGAAACTAGGTTTTAATCTGACTCACAATAGGCCAAATTAAAAAGTCTACCTCCTAATGAGACTAAGCCGTGGATGTGGAAAAATGTCTTTGTCGCAGCAGAGCTCTTTTTTTTGTGAGAGCTGGAAAAGCAAAGGTGTGACTAATAACATTAATGATGTCTTTGCTCCACTCTAGCAGTGCCCAAAAGCCATATCAGGCAGACAGCTGTCATAAATCTTGGAACAGAGCCATCATCATTGTTATTAGTTACACCTCTGTCTTATACTCCTATAGTGTGTAAAAACGTCTTATCTTAAGAGAAACATGGAGTGTTACTGTGGCTCTATTACAAACCTACTAGTAAATGTTCTTAAAACCTGTAATATGTGAACCTTCCAAGCCCATAAAAAACATGTTTTAATCTTCCAAAGGTTTGGAAATGTTTGATCAACTAGCGCCACAATATCTAAAGGGGACCTGTTATTCTGTTCCTTAAAATGCTGGATCTTCATGTTAAATTTAGGCCAAAGTTTCAGATAATGAGGTCATAACACATACAAATGATGCCTGCGTGCCGACAGCTCAGACTTAAAAGTGCTCCGAAGCCTCTTTTTCAAACAGCCTGTTCTCCTGTGTATAACGTCAAAGCAAGCGGATATTCCTAACATGGTCACCCCAGGCACAGAAGCTCCACCCACCTGTTCAAACCTTTCGAGGGGCAGCCAATCAAAGGAAGGAAGGTGCTAAAACTGCTTGTTTCAGACAGTGGATGAAGCAGAAGAGGCTGCAGTAATGCCCAGTGTAAAGTAAATGATAGGTTTCAATATTTTTAACAATGACTCAAGCAAAGTTCATCAAGAAGGATCCAAAACATCAGCTGCTTTAAGCTGCTCTCCTATATATATATAACTTTCACAGTACCTCTGGATCAGATGACTGCGTTTAATGGGCAAGTCTACTTATACTGAAACTCATAACTCAGAGGGGATTATCACTGCAGCGTGTGTTAGTTTCATGCACCTGCAACTTTACTGTTTCGGGTCAATTTCACACTCGTCATTAGCGTCGTTTCCAGCTGCGGCATTAAAAAAACGGTTTGGCACTTAAAGGGACAGGCATTGAGCTCGCTGCGGCAATAAGCTACTATTAGTGAACACAGTTGCTGTATTGACTTTATAATATGGTGTTATCTTAATTTTGTGTTTATAAGGAGCCAAAAGAGAGTTTAGTGTAGATTCAGGAGATGAGACCAAAAGTGTTCAGAAGGATGTGGATCAAAGATAGCAGATTTTGTATACTTCTTGCACCCCTGAAGCACCGCAGCACCCTAACACACTTACTTCTTGCTGTGCTATAAGGCTGGCAGACTACCTCCTGAACATTATCACACAGATAGGTTGTTTGAGTCTTTCTGAGCAACAGCTAGCCCAGGGGTTTTCTATAAGAGACGACTCTCCTGCAAAATTGTGCAGCAAAAAGCATGCAGTGTAACTGTTGCATTCTATGATGCAGTCAGCGATGTCATGGGAAGAATGTTTTTCCATAAAAAGGGCATAAATGATCCCGCATGCACTGTTACCCTCAGCCTTTGATCAAGTGGAACACAGATCAAACAGATGTAGTGTATTTATAGATGTTTCCTCATCTCGTTTGCCCGGGGTAGATAAAGTCCAGGATCTGGCGTTCAAATTAATCTTAGGCTGGAGGCTTGGATGTAATGTTGTGTGATTTCTTCACTGCTGTATATGAAGAGCAAAGTGTAGGGTACGGAATGAAGTATGATAGGGATGGATCACCGAGTTTCCTTGTAGCATCGGCTATGGATTCCGTCAAGCCCCACCGGGCCAGCTGTCACTTCGACACAGGCCTCAGATCAGTTTAAAGGTTATCCAGCTGACACACGTCTGCCGAGTGTAGAGGTGCAGCCTAATGGCTGTACAGCAAATCGACCAGCTAACAGGGGCGAGTCGCCACGCCCGTTGAAGACGCCAATTTAATACACCGGAATGCGGCCCAGCCACATGATGACGGATAAAGAGCTATCCGCCATGCGCCGCGGCATCACGAGAGAGCACCTTCTTCCAGGGGTGCTTTGCGCATCCGGACAAGACAGACTTCTCCACTGGAGCTGTGAACGGAGCATCGCTTAATGTTTAGAAGAGAAATGAATGTCCATCAGTGAGAAATTAGGTTTCTCCTGGCAGACGTGTGCACAGGCACGATAAGATAAGTTTAATGGTGGGGTAAAGTGCTTTGAAACTACATGTTTCTAGAAAGCTCAGCCGCTGCACGGTACACTCTTATAATCCCTGGCATGTCCCTATAAGTGTATCCACGCTGAGAATCTGTGTGCTGCTGGCTTTCTGGTAATCAGTTCCCTACCTGTAGTAGGTAGGGGTGAATGAATCTGCTACAGCAGGTGTCTGGGCACAATGCTTGCACCACAATGGGATTTCAGGGCCCCAAACCACCGACTCACCCACAATTTGCGTCAAAAATCCCATTCACTCAGTTCATCCGCGGTTAGTGCCGGTGCACCGGCTTTTCTGCTTTTATGGCGTAGCGTTGTCAAATCCCTGACACACCGTCAGGATTCATCTCCATTCGGAAGCCTCAGCAAACTTTTTGGATGGACACGGGGATCAAACCAGGGAGCGAGGAGAAGGAAAAGAGTGGGGGGAGAGGAGGAAAGTGAAGAGTAAGTGCTTTCTTGGAGATTTCTGCATCTGTAGCTCTCAAGCTGCTGAGGTAGTCAATCAGCCATTTAGTAGTTACTGTATTTACTTTAATTCCTCTTCAAAAAGCCCGCACACAGGCATGCAGCAGATAGCGCCTTTATTACATGGTGGGATGAAAAGAGGAATGGCTTTAATATTGAGTTTGCTTCATATTTTCATTTTAGTAGATGGGTTTCTCTCATTGATGCAAAAGGAGGGAGAGTCAGTAGGCGTGCAGAAACACACTAATCACAAGTCCTGACTTCCTTTGAGAAACTGGCTGCGGCTCTATCAGAGCGGAGACTTTCTTTTGGGGGGGTCGTCTTGCTAGGATGGCAGGGTTTTAGAATAAAATCCCCATCCATCTTGACGAGTTTCGAAAAACAAACGCAATCTGGTTGAGCAAACCCATTAGAAAGCGGCGTGTTTGTCTGTTTCTGAAATGCAGCAAGACGTGCGGCGCTTGTGCAAGAGCTTACACAGGATTAAAGTGTTTACCAAAACATCAAGGTCCTCTGCGCTGACTTTACTAAAACGGAGGGGGGGGGGGCTTCACTGAAGAGTCTCCCCTCCTATCCGACTGTTTTGTTGATATAGCACAAAGCTAACAGTAGCCAAAAGCTGTTAGCCAAGAACGGAGTGAGAGGATGCAAACAAGGCCAAGACAACGAGGGCAGAGTTGGACAAATAAAAGCCTCGGATGAAATCGGTTTACTCCGAGACGCTCCTGTTTATTTAATGGGACAGAGCGGTTTTCCGGCTCTGTTTGCTGGAACGTCACGGGTGGCGGCTGCGCAACGTGGCGAGCTGCTTTTTTTTATTTATTTTATTTTATTAGTGGAAGACGAGAATCACAGCGATGCAGTGCAAGGCCTCTGCGCGTATCATGTCACACGACATCCTCTGAATCAGGGCCGGGGCAGTGACAGGGAAATTCACATTTAAGATGTCGGCGGTGATAAAGCGCAGTCAATACAGTGTGACAGATGCCATATTTACTCAATAATGCTTCGCTCGTAGAGACAGTTTACTAAAAAAAAGAATGAGGTTTCTGTAAAACAGCCTGCAGAGGATCAACCCAAACCTGATATCCAGGGATAAATCCGCCACGTGCCCTCTTGTGGAACTCCAGATGTTTACCTGTCAAACGAAGGCTGTCGGTTATGCACATAACACAAAGCATCTAAACATTTGATGATCTCTCTACCCCGTTCTCTATATTAATTAGTGGAAGTGATGGTTACATAAGGTGCACCTTCTCCCCCCTGATAACTGCTACTGAATGACTTCTTTACATTAGGAAAATATCCCACAGCCCTTTGCTGGCAGTCACCTTTACTGACCATTAGCCCTCCCCTTTTTAAGCCCCTCCCCCCACCATACCTGTCCCCCCTGGCTTGCTGTAT
>VOQK01028375.1:28936-39660 GCA_015052645.1 Benitochromis conjunctus
AAGTGTTTCCAAGTTATCATATATTATATTGCAAGGTAAAGACCCTACAATAATGCAGAGAAAACCCAACAATCCGAAGACCCCCTATGAGCAAGCACTTGGCGACAGTGGGAAGGAAAAACTCCCTTTTTACAGGAAGAAGCATCTGATAGAACCAGGTTCAGGGATCCTGGTGGTTCCTCTTCTTTTTAAAAGGCAGCAAAGGCCCTTGCCTCCCTAACTTTCTCCAAACTGCTCAATCCGAGCTGTCCCTCGAAGTACTCGATTCTAATCTCTCCCTCAGGAAGAAATTTTATGCCACCAGCCACCGTGCAGTTTTTGAAGACTATATCTAAGAAAAGGACATAGCCAGTTTACAAGGGCAGGCCCTCCAAAAATATTGATGGCCACCCAAATATATTTTGTTTTCATTATTATTGGCCTAGTGTTAAACACTAGGTCGCTGGTTGGTTGTTTTCAAATATAAGTCAGCTGTTTCATCGGTGTCTTTTCCCATGATTGGTGTCAGCTCCTCTGTCTTACACTTTAGCTGGAGGGCCACAGAACCTGCCGCAGATGGAAATCCTACAGTGTTTCAAGGCTTTGAGCTTATTATATCCATCACAATAATCCTGTCTTTCTGAAACCAGACGTAACAAGTAACAGGTGGATTTAACTGGGACACCCACTGCACACTTTTTGTGACTTGTAAAACACACCCCACTGTCCTGTCTGTTTTACTCTAAAAGGGACCATAATTTACTAAATGGACTTTGTACTATAATAAAAAGGATTTTAAAGTGCATATTGAGACCATAAGCTCATCAGACAAGTGTTTACTGAGGTCATAATTTAAATGAGAGATAGTTTCATTTTCTCATAGACTTCTGTGCATTGAGACTTCTATTTGCAAGCAGTTGAGTCGCCACCTGCTGGCCACTGCAAAGAACGTGCGTTTTAGGCAGTTCCATGCTTAGCTGGTTCTCGTTGGTTTGTGTAGTTCAGGCTCACCCCATGCAACTATGTGATTTACTTGAAATCTCCAAGATAATTCTTAGGTTTTTCTAATGTTTTTTCTAAGAGAGAAATCTGATCTTCTTTATAATCTTTATATAGCCATTCACCATTAGCTCCTTTATAAGCCGACTGCCCTTTTTTTAATCACTAAATATTTATCTGGTCGGTTTTTTTTTTTATTGAGCTGGAGGCTGCAGAGCACCGTGCACCAGTGGCAGAACTTTTCTACCTTTATCTCTCAGCTGTCAGAGCTGATTTATGTTCAGGAGCGTGTGTCACAGTCTCTTAGCCTCATTTACAACATTACACTGGAATGTGAATCTCAGTCTAATTGCAAGCTTGTTTGTAAAGAAAGGAGGCTGGTTTCATGGCAGTCAACAACCAGAAAATCCCCTTAATCCAAAATATAACTGTCTTCTGCACATTTTTATGACATGCTGGTAAAAAGTCTTTTTTTTTTCTCACCGCACTGCAGAGGGCAGAGATTATAATAAAAGGCCAGCACTGTGAGCCACTTAACATGACACTTAGCAATAACATCGAGAGAAATGAGAAGCAAAACAAACACCGGGGAAGGTAATTACAGCATAAATCACAGCAGAAAATACAGAGGGTAAAGAGAAAGCGCTCTTATTTTAGTCAAATATTTTCCCAAATAAAGAATAAGTAAATGTTTGCAGTTACTGTGATCCAAATGAATACCCCACCCAATAAGGAGCGTGCAGAAAAAAGGAACAGGGTTTACATTTAGGTCTTATAATGCTCACTGGCACACTTACTAAAAACAGTGAGGCATTGTTATTTTCACAACCATTAGTCACTTTCAGGTTTACACCAGCAGGGTGCCAGCGGAGGAAACATATCCATTTAATATTCACAAGCCATTTGCTTACACAGTTGTTGGCTGACAAAGTTTATTGATTGGATTTTATGTGTAGCAACTACTTTTCCTTTTAGTCAAATTAGTAGAAGTAGATTACATCAATCCCTCTGATGTCGGCTGGATAATTCATATCTTAATTGACAGAAAAACAATTTACATTTGCTAATGGCTTTTCCAAATGGGTTTCTGCGTGCATTTGACTGCATTAGGTTTGCTTTTCCCGTATAGGGCCTGTGGAACGACAACGAGGGAGCAGCACAGCTCCCGTTGGTGCATTTAAAGGCCGACAGTTGACCTGTCATGAAATTTTACTTCAACTAATGAAGTGGTTAATTCCACTTAAAAGCTTTATGGCATGTTTTTTTCCCTTTCACATAAACAGCAGCTTTATAAGGGCAGCACATCAGCCCTTTTGCTGATTACAGGTGGAATGTGTTTTGTTGCTTCCCACACTGAAGCAGGATGCTGTAAAACACCTTTGCGCACTGGGAACGTCTGCAGCTGTTGCATTTTATAGATCCCCTGTATAGATTGTAGCGATGCAGGATCTCAGTAAACATTCAGGAGAGATGCTGTATCCTCCCAGGGAACGAAGCAAAGCAGCTGTGAAGGCGACGGTGATCAGTCCTGACAGGTAAAATATGAGCCTGCTGACCTTAACTTATGAAGGGCGCGCACACACGTTGACACACACACACCCACACACACACAACAAAATAACGAGCGTGTCTCTGTGGGTGTAGGTGTGCATATCCATTAGGTATGCTTTAGCCATATCAAAGTTTGCAGAAAAATGGCTTAACGGTTGTACTTGTGTGGGTTAAGCATTCATATGTCTCAGTGGGTGCACACTGTGATACATTAGCAGAATAGTCAGGTGTGTGTGTATGTATATATATATATATATATATATATATATATATATATATATATATATATACACACTTGTGTCCTTTCCAATCTCCTTTCACCTTTCCCTATTAAATCACATTCAGCATTTTTGGGGGGGAGGGCAACAGAAGAAGTGTAGATGTAGTTACTGCCAAAGGAAAAAAAAACACATGACAGATGAAATGGGTCACATAACAAATGAAATGACAACCCAGTCCCATTTTATCCTTCCACTCCCTCCCTTTCTACCACTATTGACTTCTGAACCTCTTTCTCTCACTCCTTGCCAGCTCATTTTATCATAGGTGGAATCCTCTTTTTCTTTTTCTTAATCCATCTCTCTCTGTCTCTCTCTCTGTCTCTCTCTCTCTCTCCTCTCTCTGTGATTAACGGTTCTGATTATGTGTGCCAGGATACCCATTAGCTTGGACACATGCAAAGGCCTCTGCCCTCTTTTCCATTACACACAAATACACTTCCAGTCAAATGTGCACAGAGAGAGAGAGAGAGAGTTAGCTTTTCTCTCTAATCCACAAACACTCACACAAATACTCACAGACCTGCATTTACAGATGCTTCTACACATATTGTCTCTTACACACAGAGGCACTAATGCTCTTGAGACTAATTATCAGTCAGGTGTGTCATTGTATACTTACTTGGGCCAGTAAGGTGCTAACAAGCACTTCTTTTTCCCTTTCTTTTGCTTTTTCTATGCAGCCTGGTGTTTTCATGCTCTACAATTTTCCCTCTGTCTCACCATTTTCTTCCTTCTCTTGCCGCCTTCCTCCCTATCTACCCGACATCGCTGAGGCAAGGGTTTTACAGGTTATGTTCAGTGTCAGATCCAGTGAAAAACTGTCGAAGAAACGAGGGTGGAAAAGAAGCACCATGCTGCATTAAAATTAGACAGAAACAAAGGTGTGGTTTTGTGGCAGGACATTGCTGCAATTTTTACTCACAGACCATGGTCTCTGCAGTCTTGCCACAGTCTAGGTGATGTAGTGGCAAACAAAAAGGTGTGTGAACTATGCTCTCCAGTTGGTGGCTTTCAAAAGACAAATAACCACATAAACAAGACTCAGCAAATTCTTGGAAAAGTGAGTCATTCTCTAAACTTTCCAATATGAAGCTGTGATCCTGATCACACAGATTTTGAGGTGGGTATTGCTGTTGCTAGACAACCTGATAATCATTTGTCTCTGTCTGCTGCCATTAGTGATAGCTGTCTCAGATATCAATAGTTCAGTCTGACATTTTGTTTTTGGCCACATTTAAAAGTCATTCAAAGCAAAGTGCATGCTATAATAGTAACAAAAAGAAACCCCACAGGAAATGCAGAACTGGCACCAAAACATACCAAAATATCTGTTGACCATCTGGTAAGAAGTGTTGCAATTTTATTTATGGACTATAAACTGCTGTGTGTATATCTATGTCGTCTTCTTCGCGATCATGATGGGTAAGTGTGCTTGTTGAGCAAAGAGATGTACAGAACCACCACCACCGTCCTACATAGATTTTTATGTAGCATCAGCTCTCTGTTACATTGCACTACTTTGAAGGTTTGCTTTTCTTTTATTAAACTACAGGAAAACAATAATGCTAATAATATTTTTACATGATGTAGCAGTAAATTTAGTTTGGTGCACATCAGCATCTCATGCTGCTTTTAAATTGAAATTGTAAATCAATGCAAAATGCTTCCATTACTCATGAATGGTGTAATTAGGTAGTTTACCATAAAAAAAATAGAGCAACAACAACAATAATATCTCAACCCAGAAATACACATTTGGTTTTTGAACATTTTTAAGTTAAAATACAAAAAGCTGAAATTTGTGGATTCAGAAGAAAACCACTTATAAAGCATCCGAGTGGTTCAATCAAATGGAGTTCTAAGTGACACAACTGCAGTGGAGGAGATACAGCCTTCAATCACTAGTTGCTCAAAGAGTCTTTAAAAAGAAACTAAATCTAGCTTGTTCCTAGCAGGAAGACCATGACTAGTTATGTGCAAAGGAATTTGTCCTCGAGGTAGAAAAGTAGCTCCTACACATGATCCACTGAGAATTTTCAGCACCTCTGTCTAGTTACCAAGCTACACTCTTTTCACCCTGAGACCTTCCAGCTGTGGACACCTGCAGTGATGTATTGTTGCTTAGTGAAAATGGTGAGAAACAGTTAATTCTGTCAGTGATGCTTAGGGGGATCCAGGCAACCCTCGAGGAAGTTGTAAGTTGAGTTAATGTCAGTTGTTAATACAATTTGTGGAATCAAATAATGTAATTAAAGAAAGTGTCTATCTGTGTGTGTGTGTGTGTGCGTGTGTGTGTGTGTGTGTCTGTGTCTGTGTGCGTTTTTGTGTTTGTGTGTTAGTTGAGCTAGATGGCAGAAAGCCACAGTGTAGGCACCACTTCGACACCCTAAAGCTAAACATTTCTTCTGCTCTGATTAGCACATTAGCAAGTACCAACAAATGGCCATGCACATTAGCAGGACAGCTAACAAAAAGGGCATCAACCAGGGCATTTGGTGACATTTCATGCTGGTTCATTGTCAATCAGTGCTATGCTAAATGGAGGTCAGTGGTCAATGTGCTTTTAGAGAGAGTGGGTTTGAGGGAGGTGGGTGATGACATGCCACATAAGATATTAGCTAAAATAAGAGGTTTCAACAGTTTGGCTTGCTTGCAGTGCAAGCCACATAATTGCAGTGTTCCCAGTTTGGTTGTAATTGGCAACCTGTGTTGTCAGAATTACCTTAACGTGTTATACTTTCCTCTCTCACCCTGTAAGTCCTGTCTACCTCTTCACTGTTTGCTGACACATGCAAAGTTTCAGGTTACAGTTTGCTAAAAGTGGGTTGATTATAGATAAGAAAAAAACGACTTCCTTCTTTTAAATGTTGTTAAATCCAAAGCAGCTGTGATGTATGTCCACACATTTGCATCCATTGCTTATTCTGGATTCAGATTCTGAAAAAAACAAAAACCCCATCATTTCCTTATGGATTAATAAAGTATTCTGATTCTGATTATAATCATTTGAAGGTATTTTGAATGTTTTCAATTCTGCAATTAGGGATGTTCCTGGCAACTAATTTCTTAGTTGACTAAACTAGGGAAAGAAATTAGACTAACCGACTAGTCTAAAATTAAGACACACAGCTATTAAGTTAAATTTGAGAACCATTTAATGGAAAATGTCAAAAACTAACAACAAAGATATTTAAAACCATTATTCACATTCTTTAATTATGAATCTTGCTGCTCTCCAGCGGGTCCTGGGTCTACACCGGGGACCTCCTCCCAGTAGAACATGCTCATCTGGAACACCTTACTCAGGAGGCGACACACTTACCATTCTCCTTTCAATGTGGAGGAGAAGTAGTTCTACTCGGACCTCCTCCCGAATGACTGAACTCATCACCCTACAGCTAAGGCAGAGGACATCCACCTTTCGGAGAAAGCTAATTTTCGCCGCTTGTATCTACAACCTCGCTCTAATAGTGTTAACAAATTTTGAGGCCTAGATTAGAAATTTATGGCGTTTCTCAACAACAATGCACCATCTGGTGGCAATTGGCTGCATAACATTTAGGACACAATAATTGTCCCCACTAATGACGACAGCGACGATTAGTCGGCTAGTATATCCCTGTCTGCAACATAGTCACTGGTCTTTGATTCCAATCTCCAAATTATTTGGGGGAAACTGTTCATGAATCTTTCAGTCATACACTAATATTAAATCCTTGTAAAAGGTAAGAGAGCAAGGAGAGGAAGAAACAATGGTGCTGCTTCTTTTTTAATGCTGACCGGGTCCATGGTGATGAAAAGTGGATTTATGTTGATACTTTTAATCCTTCATGCCGATGTGTTGGGTTAGTATGCCCTCGAGCAAGGCATACGGCCCAGATTAATTACATGTGATCCAGACAGGCCGTCTCTTCAGCTTTCCTCTTGTGCACAGAGTGAGTGGATGTCTCACACACACACACACACACACGGAGACACTGCCAGACCTATGCACAAGCATTCAATTGTTCCACCGTTACACTTTGATTTAAAGGTTCATAGAAGATTTATCCTCCTACAGTCTTCTCTCTCTCTCTCACACACACTCTCACACACACACTCACACACACAAAACACACAAACTTGCTCAACCTTTACAACCTGTACTTATAGGTTCATAGGAGATTAATTCTCTTACTTTTTTCTGTCACACACATCGATGCTTCCTTTTAGCTTCCTTCTTTCTTTTTCTGTCATCTCTTAATATATAGTATATGTCCGCGTACATCCAGTAAGAGTGCAAACACGATTTATTCATGGGGCATAAAATATGGACAAGTGTCTTTGGTTTTTACATATATTTACTAAACACTGGGTAATTTTACACTAACCCATTAATATAACATCAGCACAAAATTCCACCGACCTAACTTTTTTCCAGGGTTTCAAAATGCTGAAGCCAAATTGCTTTGTTCCTGTTAAACCATTTTCAGAAACATGCTTGTCAAGTACCCTTGATTTTTCTGCAGCCTAATATAGTCTGTACACCTCATAGTGATTGGTGGTTATATTGGTTTTAGTGGTTAAATTGTAAGTATGTATTAAATGATGTAATTTATTTTCACTCCACACACTATATTCTCTTTCTTCCATTACAACACCTCTTCAGTGTCTCTGGATTTTCTTAGGAACAAATCAGTTTTAAAGTTGCCTCAAGGGATACAAAATGCTTGAAGCAGTCACTTTCTTTGGTGTTGTTAGTTTTTTGAAAACAGCAGCTTGATAATTCTTTGGAAACATCAGGTACAGAAATTCAAAGTTCTTATTCCCCCGTTTTTTAATGTAGGTGAAGTTGTGCTGTTTTTATAATGTAGATATCCAGATCTTGAACAAATTTAAAAAAAATTTCCCCGTTGAACTACATTTAATAACCAATTTAAAAAAAAAAGAAAGAAAAAAGCTTGCAGATTTGTGAAATCAAAAACTTAAATGTCTGATTCACAACAGTATTAAGGTCTTATTCGACACTTTGTTGCCACATTTTGGCAGTTGTTTACTTTTTTTGCTTCATTTGTAGCTTTTTGGTGGATTCTGTCAAACTTTGTCATACATGATGGGAAGTGTATTTGTACTGATGTAGCTATGTCTACAGATGTTGCATGCTGAGTACTGGCCTTCAACTTCAACAGTCAGAAAAATGTCATGAAGTCCGGCCAGAATTGTTTTGTTTTCATACCCTGGATCTTTGTGTCACTGGAAGGTGCAAATTTCCCATTTCACCAGAGGTTTTTTTTCATGGATCTTTTAGTATTCAACTGAATTCATTCTCTGTTTGGTCGTGATCATTTTCTCTGTCACTGCTCATCAGCAAAAATATAAAAATGGAGTATCATCATTGCGTGTAGAGCTAGCCTTAGTCAAATGATGAGTTTGCCTGATGTTCTATGAAAAGATATCAGAACATTCATTCCTTCATTCATTATCTTTCACATTTCTGAAGTCAGGTCACCGTGGCAATAGGTTAGCTAGGATATTCCAGGTGTCCTTCTCCCTGCTACTCTTTTCAGTAAGGGGATCCTGAGGTCTTCCCAAGCCACATGATAGATAATCTCACCAATGGATTCTGGTTATACCCTGCGGTCTCCTTTAAAATCTCCAAAGGGAGGCACCCATGTGCTATCCTATCCGTGCACTTCCCCTTCCCATCACTTGTGATTAAAATCCTGTGGAGTATCTTCATAATAGCAAATTAGTTTTCTCATTCTCCTGGAATTCTTTTCACTTGGCAAACTACAAGCAACCCACTATCTGCCTTTTTACGTGGCTTCTGTCATAAAGGCCTGATACAGGGAAGTGATGCCACTGGTCATCTTTTCATCACGTTTCATCAACTGTGCAAAAGGCTAATAATATAGAGGTGGACTGGAACACTGAAGCCTGTGCAACACTTTTTTAGTTACAATAGAATAAACAAAACACTTTATTATGCAAAATGTGGAAAAAGTCTGAATACATTCTGACACAACTGTACAATAATACAGAACAGTTTATTCAAAGGTATGCTAATGGGAGAGTGAAATGGTCCTCTTACATAGTTAACATAGGTTTGGCAGTGTCGATCGCAGAAATACACAAGGAAGACACACAGACATATTATACATGCAGACTTAACTGTAGATATAAATTATGGCAGGATTCTGCATGACACCTACCTATTCTTGTCTTTCTGCCTCTTATGTTCATGTTAACATCCTTTAATTATCTCTCTCTCTCGCTCTCTTTTTTTAAAACACTTCTCTTATACTTTTTCTCCTATTTAGTTTCTCAACCAAGTCCCTGACTCGTCCTTTACCATTTTTTTTTGTTGCCTCTTGTCTTCCTATTCTTTCCCCTCTCTCCCCACTCATACAGATTTGCAAAGAGCTCTCTGTTACATCTCCTAATTTTCTCTCTTTTCTCCCCTCTCACTCAGACTGCCCCTACACTCTGCTCTCCTCACTCTCTCTTCTCTAACAGTTATCCTGCTTGCCCTCATTTTTCATCAGTAACTAATAGTGCTGGACTTGCCACTTAGGCTCAGCAGAACTGCGTGAATGTTGGTGTGTATGCTTTTGCCACATTTGTTTCTTGACTTTTTTCTCTCAAATGAATAATGCTTTTCTCGACACTAAGGCTTATGCTGGCCAATCAGTTAAAATGCCACTGTTAAGTGCTACACTATCGCTACATAAAAGAGCTTGAGGAGGTGGTTTTTATAAAAATGGGAAAAACCAAGAACGTGATGTATATAATCTCGTAAGAATTCATGTTGGGCACTCGACCTATTCAGTTCATCATGATACTTTTATATTATATCTTCTCAACTTACCTTAAATCTGTCTTCCACTATTTTTCTAAATTTTACAACCTTGAGTGAGAAAAATTCAAACTAGAGAAGGAACATTTAATAATATTGAAAAGGCAGTGATCAGAGGTGTACCTGTACCAGTTCTCAAAGTTGTAGGTTCACATCCTAACTGATCAGTCTAAGCTATTCATGGTCATAAAATGCAGCTGAATTTACACAATCCTTTTTTAAATACTGTCAACAAACCCCCAAAATTGTTTCTTTTATTCATTTTTATTTATTTTGTTTCCTTCACTGAAAAATGTGCATAAGAAATTTGCTGAAAATGTTGCTGCTTAGTCAACCATGACTAAATTAGGTCTAAAAAGGAGAGGCTGTGCTGCTCCTTTTCACTCCTACTAATTCTTCAGAAGTCAGGAGGAAGTGAGGTATTGATGGACAACAAATCTGCTTCCAGCATGCATTTTCCCCCACAGTGTGTGTGTGTGTGTGGCATTGATCTAGGGAAGCAGCTCCTATAAATTCAATCAGTCCTATCCATTCTTCGGCTGTTGACTTTTAGCTGCTCAGCTCCCACCTTGAGAAGCATGGCTACTTTTATGGAGATAGGCCATTCATTTTCATCTTTCTTTCCCTTCTCTCTGAATTCACCCCCTTCTTTTTTTTTCTACTGCACACTGACTTTTCATTTTCTGCCTCCCTCTGTATGTCAATGATTTGTTATTTTCTCTTTCTATTTTTCTCTGTGTGAATGCACGGTTATTGGAACACACTGCGTCTTGGTAGCTTGAAACTTCAAAACTAAGAAACACCAACAGAAGTTATCATATTACAAAGAAAATATAGTAAAAAACATATTTACCTGTGTAAATACTGAGGGAGGAATAAAAAAATAAAACATTTGTTATGTGTCTGCAAATGATTTCAAATGCATGCAATTCAGTCATTTACTGCACCATAAACTGATCACATTAAAAATACATCATCAGTGTTTTGCGTTGGTATATGCACCAAGTGTATATGTTTGAGCGTCTGGCCACATGCTGTGCAGCACAGCACACAAACACTCATGACACATGTAGAAACAA
>VOQK01028378.1:0-11074 GCA_015052645.1 Benitochromis conjunctus
GACCAAAAATTGGAAGTTTACTATTCTCGTGGGGACCAAAACCCCGGTCCACATGGGGTTGAAGGCATTTTTCACACTCAAAACGTGGTTTTAGTGTCAGGGTTACAATTAGGTTATGGTTAGGTAAGGGTCAATGTAAGGGTCAGGGTTAGCCATTCATTTTTGATGGTTAGGGTTAGGGTAAGCGGCTAGGAAAAGCATTATGTCAATGAGATGTCCCCACCAGGATATAAATACACACATGTGTGTGTGTCTAGGTGTGTGTGTCCTTGTGTGTGTGTCTGTGTGTATGTGTGTGTGTGAGAGAGAGAGAGAGAGAGTGTCAGCTGTTTCCTGTGAGAAACTGTTGGTTGTGATGAAAATGAAAAGGGTGAGGAGATGAAAGCGGAGGTAAATGAGTGCTGGGAGGACAGCGAGGAATGAGAAAGAGGGTGGCTGTTAATAAAACCAACGCTGTGGGTGTCTGAGAGGAGATGGAGAGTAAATAGATGAGGAAATGGAAGCGGATGAGGTTAAGAGAAGGAGGGCGGCACATCAGACAAACTCATAAACGGATGGAGGAGGGAGGAGGAGGAGGCCACAGGTGGCTCTTCTTCACTCCATCAGGTAGAGGAGATTGTGGTGTGTGGGGAGAGAATGATCGATAGGTGGAGGAGAGATTATCTATGAGAAAATGATCTGCTTCAAACATCCCAGAATGCCGACATCCTCCTGCATCTCCTTCTCATCTATCAGCTTCAGAGGAGTATGCTGAGGAGGCTCAACCAAGTCCTCCTTTCCCCTTAGCTCCATTCGCCTGAACTCATTTACACCACAGTTATATCCTCACAGTTCAGAGCTTGCATCACAAGGCTGGATCTGTCCAATGAGACTGAAACAGAGACACGCAGTCATATATAGAAACAAGCCAATCAATACAATTATAATAACACAACAACACAAAAAGATAAAAAGTATCATAAAATGAAGCTCTGTGACTTCAAATGGAGACAAAACAACATAAAAAATACACAAAACGACCAGAAAAGGACAGAAATTATTTCAAAGAGACAAAAAGTGAAAAGAAAAGTTAAAGAAAACTGAAAAAAGACTGAAAAAGTGACAGATATGAGGTTGTGGTTCTGTTTGTACACTGCTCTGCAACATGTAAGTTCAGATCAACATAGAAATAAAATAAGAATAGAATGTAACTGTAAACAGAAAAAATATAATTTAATCATGAAATAATCAGAAAATGAAGAATAATCACGCTATTTAAACGTGAAAGCCTGACAGTCACGCTGAAGATGAATGTAACCGAAGAGCTGATGAAGATGAAGCAGCTGTGATCTTTGAGGCTCTAAACTCTAACATCACATTTTTCAGGTTTTCTGTTTCTTTGATGTTTCTAAGAGTTCTAAATGCCTTCTCTTCATGCAGCTGATCTTTACGATCTTTTTCTTTTCATTCGTTCCTGCAGCTGAAGCTGAAGCACACAGTGTGTGGTCCACGTACGTGAGTGAGGATGTAAGCTCAGAGCCTCCCTGATGGTCTCTCAGAGCGTGTGCAGACCTCGAGCAGACTCCGTGATGTCCTCCTGTGTCATCACGCAGCACGCTAATAGGAACAGCATTAGCTCCCCGAGGCTGTGATGATGCTGCGGGAGGCCAGTGTGCAGCGACCGTTCTGTTAGCGCTCACTGCAGCACAGTGTGCTCTGAAAATTGGTACACGGTGGGAATACACACTGTACTTATGTGTGTGTGTGTGAGGCCATGCTTTTCCACTCAGCGGCACGCTCACAAATATCATATCGAAAAATCTACCACCTTAGTTCACCTCGTTTTTCTCAGGGGAAAAAATTGAGCAAACATCAGTCAAGGTCTGTGTGTGCGGCTCATCAGCCTGCAGGGATAACTGCTGCTTCAGGCAGAGCTGTGCAGAACCACCACCACCAAAACCACCACTATGAAACACAAAATAATTCTTCACCAGCAGTCCGGGTCATCGGGTAATAAAACTCTGTCAAAGCTGCCGGTCAGGCTCATTTATGCACATAACGTTCTTTGACGTCAGGTTTTTAGTGCTAAAACCTAAATAAACTTTACCACGATCGCTCCTCCAGCCTCACTAAATTGGGCTCTTAGTTCTCAGCAGCTAACATCTGCAGCTGGAGTATTGGGAGAATGTCCATGCAGTGTGGATGAAGGAACCTCACAAACACATGAGAAACTGCTGAATGAGCACAAACACCTCCATGCAACACCAGCATGAAGGACCACAAGATGCACAGTATAAATCTTGGTCTGCGGCACTTTGCTCCACAGGTCAAACAAACAACGATTGTCACTTTGTTTTTGTTTTTTTGCTTTGACTTTTGATTTTTAAACCCAGAAGGCTGTGTATTTGACATGAGAAGTGTTGTTATGTGTTTGAACTGTGTGGGAGTCCTCTGTGTGAAACCTGCTGGGAAATGATCTACGACACAAATTATATGTAATTTGTACAAATTCGAGTTTTATAAAAAAATAATTCCCAAAGCCTATAAAGATGTTGGCAATAATAGATCAGTAGCAGTTTATACAGTAAGTTTCATCCAGGTTGATTAACATCTGTAGAAGGAGTTAGGGAACAGATATACATACATCTTCATATGATGTTATAGTGCAATGTTATATTGTTTTTTTTTTTAGGAGTTAGTCAGGAAAGAAACCTGAGCACTCGTGTCCGTGTCCGTGAACAAACTGTTTTTCTGTATTTGGTGACTGCTTCACATTTTTCCATGAGCTGGTTCAACACAGCTAAAAGGAGCCAGGATGAAAGCTCAGGTCTGGAAACTGACAGCTTCTCCATTATGAGCTGGAACAGCAGTCAGCAGAATCCTTCCCAGAATCCACTTGGCCAACGCTCAGTGTTGATGGTGGAAGTTGTGCTCCCACCATTCATGCCTCCGGTTATCACTAAATGTCTCAGGTAGGTAAATTATGCAGAAGATGTTTGTTTCTAATGTCCTGGAGTTGGACTCTGTCATTAAAGTTAATTTCTTCATACATGGAGGATGTTCATTTTAAACATGACCACAGCTTCATGTGACAATGTCAAGCTCTGTCAGGCTACAGACTGCTCTAAACACTCAGAAGTGGGTGTGGCTTGTATGTGTTTGATGACTATATTTCGGATATCCATTCTCTGTGACCTCATCAGAAAATCTGTGATAACCGGTTAATGAAGGTTTAAAAGCAAGCTGGCTTAAAGCGGCAGGGCCAAAACAGCTTCAGAAATGAGGATGAAATGAGTAGCTTCACTAAGGCCCAGTGTGAGATAAAGAAGGATTATTTTGAAATGTGAATCATGCAAAGCTGCTCTAGAAGAGTCCAAAAATAAGCAGAGCAGAACAGGTACTGTGAATAGAGAGAGCTGATGGGTAAACAGGTGTGTCATCAGCATATCAACGAATAAATGAATGAATCAAGTGACACTAATAAACGATCCTTTGCTTCTTCTTCAGTACAGTCCAGGAATAAAAATATGAAACTGAGGATGAGAAAAAAAGGTCCACTTGAACTGACTATTAATCAGTTAATTTCATGACGCAATATGTGCTCTGTTCCGTTGTGAACAGTGAACAAGTGACACAGTAAGATGTGCTAGAACTTTTTGTCTTCCGCACTCAGGTGAAAACAGCTTCCTGTAACATCGACAGATCAAAAAAATAGAGCCCTCCATGGCAGTACCGCAAGACTTCTGCCCTCCCAAACAAGCTGACTGCCGGCGTCCTTTGGGTCGAATCCAGGCTGTAATGGTTCCTGCTGTGTGAGCGGACCTGGCTGCTGTCAGGTATTGTTGTGGAGCTGTCACAGCTCATCAAAACGGGACAGCGGTGGAGAAACAGCAGAAAACATTTCACTGCCAGCAGCTCCAAGTAATTTGTTTTTAGCAAAGTGGGGCTGTTGTGGCCATTTGCCACTTTCTCTGTGCACAGCCCCGAGCCCATCACGCTGTTGTGACAAGTTTCCTGCACCGCTTTGCTTCCAGCACAGCATCCAGCCTAAAAACGGTCTGGCTCTGTCCCCCGGCTGAGCGTGGAGGGGTGGACTGTGGTCAGAGGAAAGACATCATCATCATCATCATCATCAGGGCACATAGGACAAACAGCAGTAAAAGCTCCAGTTCTCCAATATTTTCAGGAGGCAAAATGCTCAGGCTGAAAAAAACCTGCCCTCATTCTTTCAAGAAAACCTGTTTTCACCTGAAGTTTATTGCGCTTCATGCTGCGTTCAGCTGTTTTATATAAAACAGTTTTGCTGTGAAATATTTACACAAGATGCAGTTACTGTTAAACCTACGCCTACTTCTTATACGTCACATTCTTGATAATATTCCTGGCTCTGGCTAATTTTAAGAATAATTGTTAAAGGGATTAAAGTAGCATGAGGAGGGAGAACCAGTGGGATACTAAGGTAACAGTAATGATGACAGGAAAAGCGACAGGGTGGAAGGAAAGCCACCCTGCTTTCCATGTCCATGTGGACAGTGAGTAGCTCCTTCACAGCGATGACACTGGAGCTAACCCTCTGATGCATTTCATCCCCCCCCCCGAGGGTACAAGTTAACTAAATCACAATAATAAGAATAGTGGGAAAAGGAACAAAGAACATATGTAAAATCTGGTAAAATATTAAGATTCAAGCTAGTCAAGACAAAAAAAAAGGAAAATTTGGGCAGCAAAAAGGAAAACCCTTGAAAAACAAAGAGGAAAGTGAGGATTGGTAGCTGAGCACACAGATCATTACAATGACCAGCAGGAAGTTCCTGAGAAAACGGCGTATCAGAGGAGAGGCCTGGGATTGGACCGTGTGATTACTGAACATCCATGTTACCTGACAGGCCGCCTTTTATGTTGTTCTAGTAAAGTTAGGCAGTGTTTGAGGGAATAAAACAGCTCCTGAGAAGCAATAAGCGCACTGAAATACAGATTTTAAAAGTCTAAAATCCTGGATAATTATGTGTTTTATTTTTGTTTCACGCCCACTATCAGTGCCATCTGTGTTCGGAGCGAGCAGTAGGGCTGAGGCAGCGCTGCCGGGGAGCTGAACCTCACTCTCTCCAGTTTTACCTTCACGCCACCCACTCATGCTCCTTCACTCTTACATTATACAGGCAGCAGGTCTGCCGATGAGTCAAAGTCATGTTCGTGCAGCATTTTGCTCCCTTTGCACTCTGAGCCTTTTCCCTCCTACATCTACACATCTGGATGACAGCGTGCACACCTGCTGTCCCTTTGTCACCTGTACACAATCTGTTTAACATTGTTATTATTATTGTTATTTAAACTGCAACAAACAAACAAATCCTAAATTTGGGATGAACAAAATCTTTATCTATCTTTATTTATTATGTTTTAACAAATTCTTTTTCAGATATAAAAATGAAAATGATTGTTTTTTTGTTTTAATTTTTTCATGAATGTGTCAAATTCACAAGGATGAACTTAGCTGTTTAATACACCTGTGAGGTCACAGGCAGGTTTCCTGTAAGTAAACTGCCGGAGAAGAGAGAGCAGGTTAAAGGTGTTTCTGGTCAGATGAACTGTGCTCAGAGGATTTTGGTTCAGTTCTTAATTTAATCTGTTTCCTGAGCAGCAGGTAGGAGGAGGCAGGTGAGTATTGCAGTATTGCAGTATTGATTATTGATAAGGAATTGACTGCTCTTGGTTTGGGGGTAAGTCCAGCGTTACGCAGGGAGACACTGAGGGATTACTTCAAGTTGCAAGAAAACAAGATCCAGCCAAGGTGCACACCAGGAAGAAGAGGAGAGAACAAGGTCAGGATATTAGGAAACAGGAGTTTTGTGGTTCATGAAGCGTGTTTTTCAGGCAGCACTAAAAGTGTTTGACCTGCAGGAGTTTGACAAAATTAATTCTTGATGACATCAGGCAGAAAAAACTAGGCTCTCTGTTTCCGATGTTTTGACTCTTTATTCAAATCTACATGTAGGAACCATTTATGAAAGTTCTTTGTGTGTTGAGGGGTTTAGTTTGTGCATGCACGACATTGTGTTTTGGTTGTGTGTGTCTATCAGGGTTAAATGAATTTGCCTGATGTGGACGAGCTTCAAACTTTGTGTTGACCGAGATTTGTTTGGTTTCATGCGATCTGTGTGTTTGAAGCTGGATTTGTCTGTACTGAGATACGGTCAGGACAGTTTGATGGTGAAATAAAATCAAACAAAGAGCTCAGACGTGCACTTCGGTTAGTCACATCACCATGTCACACTACCCTGTCGGATGTGTAAAACGTGTGGAGATTTGGTTAAGAAGTAAAATCTGAATAACGTCTCTGGTGTTCCAGAGGTCAGCTAAGGAAGGAGACCGTGAAAATCTCTGACAGGGGAGGCTTCGTGTTGGGACGTGGTGAGCCATGAGAGAGGCCTTAGCGATGGTTGATGCCGTTTGATTCTCAGATCTGAGAGTGGAGGGACATTTTCTGACTGTTCCTCGCTCAGTTTCTCAGTTAAACCTATTTTATTTTTCATTTCACTGATGCACCATCGTCTCTTGGCCCCGTGGTATCAGAGTGCGCCTGAAACACAGAGACACACTGCTGACATGACTGCTGATCATCAGTGTGATTCAAGAGTGTTGGGACTAATGGACTTGGTGAACAACAGAAAAACTAATTCATGACAAATGATGGAACTGAAAGAGTCTTGGAGAATATCGGATAATACATTTTACTGGAAGTTATCTATCATATCCGTCCCACTGTTCCCTCGTGGTCTCACAGAGGAATTATGTATTTTACTATGAATCACAGAGTTAAAAATGATTATATGAAAACATCCAAAGGTTCATGCTTTTGAAAACAGCAGCATATAGCTTCATCAGACCATAAATCATTATTTTGGTTTTTATTATTCTGAATCTCAGCGCCTTTGTTGTCTCTTTAATCGATCCCAGGTTGCAATAAATGGCAGTGTTTCAGAATAAAAGGTGCCAAGCTGCTATAGGCAGCACCTTGGAATGAGCAAATAAAACAACATGCACCATGTGGCAGCCCGGACACAAATGTTCAGGCTTTGTGGATGTAGCTCCAGGCGAGCTGCCAGCGCTGTAACACCACAGTCAGAGCGAAGGCGGAGCGCTGCTGATGGCTCCACTGGGCCCATGCCTGTGTTCCCACTAATGTCCTCTAATTGGTTGCAAATGATTCAATTAAGACACAGTCTCTCTCCTAAAGCACAGAGGTAATATTTATTCACAGTGAATTATTGTCTGAGTAACTAATCTAACTTCAGATTTTTATCCTGGCGGTGACTCTGAGAGGCATCATGCCCTTCCACATACATATGTATTACTCTGCTATTTGCTGCTGGTTTTATTTTAGTGTCTCACCTAGTATTTTATTTTTGTGATGCCAGCAGTGTGACTGCACTGTTTGTACAAATAGAAACACCAGAATTCCCCCAGGGGGGTTGAAAAACTTCTTATCTAAGTCCTGATGGACTTTCTGGTTCTTTAAGACTTTTTGGAAGTCTTACATTTTTCGGGTTACTGAGGAAGTCGGTCTTTTTGTGATTTTAATGGTCACTGATAAAGTTCTAGATGTGCTTCCTCGCCTCTGAACCTTTACGAGATTGGTCAATGGAAAGATTCTGTATCATTTGCAGGGATGTAGAGGTCACTGATGTTGTTCTAGATCATTTCTAGGTTCTAGACGTTCTAAAGGTTTTAAAGATTCTTAGCTCGTAGTCATTTAGGCTGTTTCAGTGGTCAGTGGTGGGGTTATGGAGAGCGCTCTTTAGAAATTCTTGAGGTCACAGAGTACATTACTAGTCCTTCATTAGACTAAAGGTCCTTTATAACACTGACATTAAGGCCTTTGATTAAATTGTAGGTCATCCAGCGTGGCTGCAGTCTGCTGGAATTTGCTCCAACTTCATATAAAATAACACCTGTATTGAATGCAGCTTATTAGCTGTTTTATATTTAGTGTTTGATTCTGACATTAATGTGTGACGCCTGAAGGCCTCTGATTATGTGGCTCAGCCAGGACAGACAAGCCTAACATCTGACTAATGAGATACTGCTGTCCAAAGCCTCATTAATTAAAATTCCAGATTGGAACAAATGAAAATATGATTTATTTATTTATTTTTTTCTGTTTCAACATGCTAAAATAAAACATCCAGCCAATTATATGTTCCAGCCTCCTTCCCAGTTATTTTAAGCTGCAGTTTTAAAACTCATTTGTTGCATGTGAGGCAGCACAGGGTCTGGCTCCTAGCTATATCACAAACCTTTTACTTTGTTGTCAGCTGAAGTGAAGCCTGAAGTCTGCAGGCATGGCCCCTTGGTATGGTGTTTTCATTAGTATGAATAAAAAAAGAGGAAACGAGTTTGGCTCCCTTGTGGCGAGAACATCCACACACTTGATTTGACCTATTTAGACTTGCAAATATTTACCTTAAGGTTGAAAGAAAAAGGTTAAAACACACACACACACACACACACACACACACACACACACACACACACACACACACACACACACACACGCACGCACGCACACACACACACGCACACACACACAGAGTCCTAGAACAGTGAACTTCACATGGTTCTAGGGGTGAATAAAGAGGTTCTCTATCAGCCTGTGAGGTTCTTGTGGTCACTGATGAGATCCTGTTTTCTTTCTTCTTTTGAAACATTTTAGAGCTTCATAAGAAAATAAATGATCACACATACACATTTATTGTCCTTGCTAATTTAGCATCTTGCTGAACTTGGTGAAATTACAGCCTCTGATTTGTGTCAAACATCAGAAGTTGAGATTTTAGAAAAAGCGACTTCTGGATGGCTAATTATGGTGACACGTAAGTGAAGGAGATAAAAATATTCTCCAGCTGGTTTGTTTTGAAGTGTATACGCACACAGTTGCTGTCATGATTCCAAAGTGCAGGCAGTATTTCAGCAAGCTTCCGGAAAGCATCCAATCAGAAGAAAGTGGACTTTAAGGGAGGATAGCCTTAAAGAACCTGGAACTAAAATAACTTGTTTAAGACCAACATGGTTTATGGCCACCGAGCAACCACTGGAAAAAAGTGAGTATTAGCTGATGGGTTGGCGAATGGTTGCTGCAGATTGCTTGCTGTCATTAAGTGAAAGAGGTTGCAAAGAGGTCTATGATACAACAAGAAAACCCCCCATGGGATTGCTTTCATTAGCGCTTGGTGCCTAGTTAGTGACTGATTGCAGACAAGGTGGCGTCTTCTATGCTAACAAGGGCCAAGTGAAGCATTCAGAAGGATGATTTCAGAGCAGCACCCTCTTTGTAATTTTTTTCTCCTAATGACATCATGAGGAGATAAACATTTTCCTCATAACCACAGGCTGACAGGGGGTCTGTGGATGGTCTCAAGACTGTGTGAAAACAAATGTGAGGCTCAGTTTATCCATCTTCAGATGTCACCTGTGACATCACGGTGACATCATTATTACTGACCGAAATTTGTCATCTGAAGCTGTCAGTCTGGTTCTGAACTCTGACTTCTTTTCTTCTTTGGGGTGTTTTCAGAGTGAGCTGAAGGGCAAACTGATTGATGGAATTCACCTCTGAAATCCATCCCAGTCGACCTGACTGGATTTCTGCCTGCTCGTAATTAGACTGCTATGAAAACAGCCTCCAGCAGCAGCACATTAATGATTTATTGGAAAAAAAATGATGGACATTTTGCAGGACACACACATACAGTCATAGAGGTCAGTGTGTATAAACCGCCACAGTCTGCGTGTATTTATCTCATTGTCCATCAAAATGAAAATTTGTAATGACCCCCAGCATCAACGTTTCCAGCATCGGTCCTTTATCTGGCTAATTCCTTTAAACTTGAGCCTGAAGTCCGGTTGAAACCTTTTGCACTCAGTGATTACTGTAGGAACCAACATGGGCTCCAGGTCTCTGGGTCCAGGCCCTCTGTATAAAGAAGAAACAGTTCTCCACAGCCCACTTAGAGGCTCAAAGCAATGACCAATGAGCCTGAAAAAAGGTTAGAAAGATGCAAACTACTGGAAACACACAAACTGACTGCAAAGGAAGATGTAAACACATAAACAGGAATATTTTCAAAGTCACATTGAGTTATTCACATAGTCCTAAACAGTGAAAACTTGCTCAGTGACACAGAATATCCTCCTCTCCTCTGGAGTCTTTCAAAAAGCCTTAAAACTAATAGATTTATGAGTCAGAGGTGAAGTTCAGTACTGTTTGCTATGATTCTCACTAATCTTAAGGAAAGATAGAGCCAGTAACATGAAAGGCTGAGTTAAAAATAACGAGTTAAATAATCCAAAATATGTGATTTTTTAAAAATGTGGTTGAAAATCATGAGCTTTTAATGACAGCAAAACCACAAATTAATGCTTAAAAATGCACCAGAATGTAGGAAATGATGCGACGTAAACCCCGCACACTGATGAAACGCATGCAAAATGAGCACAAACAGCCGGGGAAATGTCTCTGCCATTATTATCAGGATGTAAACTGAGGTGTTTAAATTGGATGAATTTTCAGGTCGAGCTGATATTTTTCATGCTGGTGACAAAACAGTTAATTAAAGCTCAAATAAAAGCAGAAATCACTCTCGCTTCCACTGATTTCTCTTATTTCACATTGCCCCATCTGCTGATAACCCTGTGATATAATTTCCGTGCGGCAGTAACTCAGAGGCAGGACCTCAAGTTTTGAAATCTGCCTGCGTGCACGTAAATGTGAGTTTTCACACATGCTGCTGTTTATTTCTAGAAAATGAGACTCCTATTGCTCCACTGATTTTCATTCAGAGGAAATGGAAACCAATGGGAGCACCGCACAGCTGCTGTTCTTTCATATAGTTTGTGTCCCAGCATGTTTCCACACACACCGAAATCACTGAAAACACACTCGCTGGCGACGGCGCTGGTTAATGGCCACGTGCCACCTGTCCCCCCCGCTGACCTCCACCTGCAGGTACTGATTATATGGTGGACTCCACCAAAGACAAGACAAGAAACTAATGCCACCTGAGAGCAGCAGTGTTTTGTATTACAGGAGCCCAGC
>VOQK01028379.1:0-12793 GCA_015052645.1 Benitochromis conjunctus
ACATGAAAATAATAAAATAGAAAACCAGCTGGAGTACAGTAGAATACAAGTTATCTGGATGAGTGGAAATTCATTTAAGTTTAAGAAACCCTGCTTTTATGTCTGCAGTATGTCATGAGTCCTTGTCAACGATCAAGCGAAGACCTCGAAGCCTCGGAGGACAATTACAAAAAGAAAGCCCTGCATCATTTTGAATCCAATTTGTGAGATGCTGAAAGAAAACATGAATCTGTCAACAAAAAGAATCACGGATAGAGTGAACTGAGGAGAACAAGGTAGGACTCACTAGCCGAAACACCCATTCATCATCAGACTCGGTGGTGCTTCTGTTTGAGCATGTATGGCTTTGCCAAAGGAACTGGCACGCTGCCATCTATTGTTATTGTTGGTCTAATGCTGAATGTAACAGGGTGGTCTATATGAGCATTCTGTGTGCTCTAATTAAGCAAAATGCACTGAAACCCAGTGGACAACGCTTCATTATTAAACAATGATCCTAAATCCTGGCCCGTTTAATCACTTGATCTCAGCTTGAATGAAGACAGGTGTAAAGGTAAGAGCATCGTGTTTAGGCAGGTAAAATCTGATTTTCTTTTGACCTTCTCTGCTGAACAATCAGTCTTCTGTTAACACTCAACAAATCTGAAGCAAAAATATGCAGCTGTTCAGATACTTATGGTCTGGATTTGTTTTCCAGAATATGTTAGGAAAAAAATAAAGTCGACAATTAAACCTTTTTTAGCAGAGCTGCTGCACTTAACTCATGAATAATAATAACCATGTTTGCCAAAAGGGAAAAAAACGCAGTAACAAGGCTTCTCTCTGTTTTGATAGTGTTACCTGATATGGCATTAAAGTTTCACACCAGATGTACAGATTAATGGAGGTTGTTTGTGAAACAGGATGTGTCCAAATCAGAGCGAGTTACACAAGTGACAACTGACATCTATAAAAAGAAACCAGCCCGGTGCTTACCTTCTGAGTGCAACGCCAGAAATGAGAGTGACTCTGCAGTTTTACCGTTTTGCACTGTGACTCTCCACTTGATTGAACGCATCATGCTATGTTTTTTTTTTTTAGGGGCATCTTAAAGCTATAGGGCGAAATAGAAGATGAAAATATGACCTCATCTCTGAGCCCTTCGATTTGCTTTTGAGCCCTCTCAAGTTAGAGTCGGGGATCCAAAGGTCACAGCGACCGAATGACGCAAATAACACCGAGGAATAAAAGAATGCTTTTGTTTGCTTCTCCAAAAGAAAAGCGGCAGTAAGTGCTGTTTAGAATATATTACATACCATATAATGCATGCTCAGTGTGCTCACGCAGCATTCATAGGTCACACAAAGATTTATTATCTGCTTCAGATCTGTATGCTTGCACAGAAAAACAAAATGTGTTGGCGCATCTTGAAAAACACATCAAAATATCTGTTTTCTTCCTCTTATATTTGTGGGTCAGGTGTGCTTGTCCTTCCTCGCAGCCTATTTATGGAGTCAGATTGGGTGTGAAGTCGAGGACAGGGGCTGCCATTTAAACGGGCCGAGCTTTGCATCCTGTGTTTTTCGCAGAGAGAAAAATAAACAGAATGAGGGACTAAGAGATTTCTGCTGGGTGTGTCGCTCCAGATTGTTTGCCAGGACGAACAGGGCTCCTGTATTAATCCTCCTGCTGCTGCTCCCGCTGAGTGGAGACGAGGACGAGCTGCAGAGCTGCCTGCCACACACACACTCCTCTTTTTCTCTTTCAGCCACAAATGCCACTCATTCTGGTACCAAGCACAGCAGGTAATTAACGATCAAAATTAGAGGGACGCGGTGGCTCGGAGATGCTGCAGTCTGAGATGCTGCCTGTGACATTATGCTCCCAGACATAAAGTAACACTAGAAGGTCATAATCCCACTCTCCAAACAGGAGGACATTCAATAACCATGAATTATTGAAAGCATTGTTCCCGTTTGCTTTTCCTCTCCCGGGAGACTGAAGGCCGATCTGCTTTTGTTTCATCAGTTAGTGTGGGGGGGAAAAAAAGACGTCTCCTTCGGATTTGAGTTGTTTGTCAGGTATAATCTGTTCAATCGTTCGCGTAGCAGGCCCACCATTTGTCATGTTGGTGTATGCTCACTCGGGGAGGCTGAAGTCCTTTCTAATATTTCTTTTTTTCCTAAATTATTCTCAGCCGAAACATAAGTGTGTATTTATTTTCAGCCTTGCAAATTCTCTGTGCAAAGTCATTAATGATGAACTGCAAAGTACATTTAGTCCTCTTGAGGAGACAGTTCCCTTCTTTAGGAGAAATTGTGTTTTTTAAGGATCGTAGTTACCAAAGACGACAGGGAAAATGAGAGTGAGAATACGAAGCAACGTTTAAGTATATCATGTAACACAGATTATTGTCTTCTGCTCTTTTCTTCTCCTAATCAGTGTTTTCTTCCAGCCTGTTTTTTACTCTTTTTAATAACTCCCAGATAGCCTACACATATGCTTTTACATACCATCCACATTGGGTTTTAATGTCATTTTTTTATTGCCCTTCTTGTAAAAATATAAACAAACAGTAACAAACACAAATGAGAGAAGAAGAAAATACATCAAACACACACCATTTGTTGTCATTTTCTCGGAACGTGTGCTTCACTGTGCAAGAATGTTATAACCAATGAACAAAAATCAAACTGGGATCGTCATCTTGGTTATCTGGCAATTAATCTAACCCAACACTGATATCAAATGCTTTTGAGATGAAAAAGTGATCTTTATAGTGCATATTTTAAAGGAGTCATAAGAAAAGATGCTTCCTGCTTCTTCAGCTTCCACTTTTCTCTGATCCTGATATTCCTGTTAGGTGATTTTTCCCTTGCATCCTTATTCAACGCCCTATACACCTCCACACAGCCATACACACCACTGACACCCCACACTCCCTCACTACATGTTTAGTTAAATAAATTGAAAGGGGAAAAATTAGGAGAGGATTACTTTTACAGAGTGAAGGTTTCCTCTCAGTAATACTCTGTAAAACGAGACTAAAGTTTTCATTTCCCTTTCTGTATGTTGGCACTGGACTTATAACTGTTATTAACCAAACCGAGCTAAGCTTTGGGGCTAAAATTGTAAAATAACGATTTTCCATCCCCTAAAAAAATAAATAATGACTAAAAAGTCCCCTTCCTCCTGTTAACCAGTGACTGCTTGAGTTTTGCTGCTCTCATGCATTCGTGCATCCTCTGTTTGGCAACACAAGCCAGCCAGCAGACGGCAGAAGAAAAGAGGAAGTGGAAACATCAGCACTATCTCTACGGCAGAGGAGGGAGAGGGAGCGAGAGGGAGAAGGAGAGGAAACACCAGTGAGTGACACGCTCACACACGCACTCTCTCTCACTCACAACACACACGCAAACTCCGGACATCGGTGCCTTTTAGTGGAAGAAGCGTCCTCGCGTCGTCAGGTTGGTGAAAGCCCCGTTTCCCTCTTCCTGCAGAAATGTTGTTGTTGCCGAAATTCCGTCTCACTTCCTTCGCGTTGTGGCGCTAAATGTTCCTGGGGGGTGACTCGCAGTGTTTTTGTGTGTTCGCTGCGCTCTCGCCTCGGCATGCCCGAGTGTCTGTGCGTTACACCGGAGCGAGGCAGCGAGTGTGCCTGCGCTCACGGCTCTCTCCTCCTGCCTGTCGCTACTTTGTTTTCGGTGGCCTCACAGCGGCTCCGGGCGCTGCTCTTTTATTGACATGCTCTTTCTTTTCTTCCTTTTTTAAGCATCACTGCTCTCTCTCTCTCTCAAACATGCATGTATAAATGAAAGTGCCAGTAAATCCAGGCTTTGTGCTCGGTTTAGTTTCTTGTTTTTCCCCTGTCTTGAAACAAGTGCACAGCAACGATGCAAGTTGCGTGTTTGCAGCAGATATGGAGCCAAGAAGCAGCCGAGGTCGCCGCTTTTCCCGGCTTGTGTGAAGTGCATGCTGCAGATGGCTTGATGCGAAAAAGAAAAGAAAAAGCTGTACGCGCCCCCCCTTAATTAAAGAGCAGCTTTAATGGTGCGCGGTGTGTAACTCCAGCCCTGCACGCTGGCCACACCGCGGGCCTGTGATTAGGCAAGAAGAGAGAGAGGAAGCCGGACAGCCTCTGATGCATGCTGAAGCTCTCTGCTCCTCCTCAAGACAGATCAGAACCTGCGGTACCAACACGAGCTTCTCTCACACCCTTTAAAACGCTCTCCTTCACTTCTCTCTTTTCACTTCCGGTGGGTTTTCACCTGACCTCCCCCCTCAAATTAATGCGCTTTAAGTGTTCTTTCCCAAACTTCTGATTAGTCTTGTCCCTCCAATAAAAATGAAGAAGAAGAATCTATTGTCACTCTTCCCTGTGCATTGGCTGGATATCCAATCTCTTTGGGTAGAAAGAGATGAGTTAATCAGTTTGGGTTTTTTTTGTCATTGCTCATTTAATAACCTTCTGCTTTGTTTTCCTGCCTTCTCTTGTAGAAATAAACAATAAACTTCTGTTTGCAAAGATTTGCCCCTAAGTAGCTCCCCTTCTTCTTCATTACAGCAGAAAGTATATTCATATTGTAGATAAGCAACGCAGGCGCTGGGTGCATCATTCCCAAGTTGTATGTCTCCAATTGCTCTTATGAGGAAAGACTGTGGAGTAGGTCAGCTAATGTGAGATGTATATCAATTTTGATTTCATTAAAATATGATATAAAATTTTGTTCCAGCGTAGCTGTGGGATATCTGCACGTATCGGGCCCAAAACTTCCTGTTCTGTGCGGTGGTCATAATCTAATGACGAATCCAAATGCATTGCTCAAAGTAATTAAAAGCCCAAATGCCAATCAAAGGATAACTGATGATTTTGTGACTTTGATTCTTCCGGTGAATGTATTTATTTTTTAGCTCTCCCTACAGACTGTTTACTGTTTGCAGCCAAAGCCAAAAACCGAAAACGCTTCTCTTGTCTGCAGATTCTATAAATTAATTTGCAGATATGTGTGGATTGGAGTGATTATTATCTCAACGCCTCATGCTGTGATTGAGAGTACACGGCAAATAGGAAATCAGTGAAAAACAGACTCAGAATCCACAGGTAAAAGGGATGTAATGGATGTAAATCTGAAATATAACCTCTTGTAACAGGCTCGCTGTGCAGCTACAAATCCATCGCACTGTGTTTTCCCTGCAGTGAAACCAGGAACAGTTCCATAATGCTTCCCTGACAATGCTTTTAAACCTGTGAGATAAGATGAGGCGGATGGAATCACTGCTGAAGATGAGACAATCTACCAATTTGATGCCATGAATCCCACTTTGGTAACCACCGTTTCATTATTCCTCCCTCACTTCAATCTGTAGCTGTTCTAAGAAGACCTCAACAGCAGACAGCTCGGCGTGCCTCAGCGCTGTCCTTGTCGCATCAGTCATCGTGCAGCCCTGGGTCTGCGCTGTTGTCTGCGTTCGGACCCTCTGCTCCTCTGGGCGACTTCTGGCAGAGTGAGAGCTCGTTTATACGCCCCGTTAGCCGCCAAAGACGTCCCTGTTGTGATGGTACCGCGAGCATGTTGGCGTCATCGTGTCATGGCGACATTGTAGCCTAGAAGCAAAAGCCTGGGACACACGCAGTTGTTACACTGGACATGCAGAACTTGACTAGAAGGGATTCAGTGGAGTTGTTTTTCCAGTAATAGATGTCCATAAGAACATCACTGTATGCATTTTTTCACTTTTGGCCTATATGTGCACCCCGTGACTTCTTATGACTGTGAGTTACAGATTTTCAGCAGAGGTCTGGCACAGCTTTACCACTCAAAGAAGGCCATTTATGAGCCATACTGGGGAACAGAGCGCTACCTGTAGCCTGGCTGTGGGGTTCACCGTGTTTGTCCAGCAGTGTCATATTTCAGGTTTAAGTTCACACGAGGGACCCGTGTGCTTAAAAAATAAAATAAAAAAAATAATGCACTTACACGTGAGCAAGTTTTTATCCGCCGCGGCAAACCTTCATTTCTTATTAGCTCCCCTCGCCCGAGTAAAATTTTCTTTAGCTCTGCAGGGTTTTAAAAATCAGCAGTAGAAATGCAGTGTTGCAACACAAGAGCAAAACAAAGTTGGATGATGAAATGCGGCAGCAGTGACTCACCAAACAAACTGATGGAATTAAAATTGAGTACTTGGGTTGTTTTTTTGTTTGTTTTTTAATCCTGAAATATAATCCAGGAAATCAGATTAATACACAGAGGCTGAGATGGAGAGGCATTTGAGGAGAGGATGGGTGCCTGCCCTCGCCTCTTTCACTTGCATCACATCCTGCTCTGTACCCATTTGACGCTCCCTACTGTTTGGCATATTCTCACCACCTCCTCAAGTGCAACCCTGCTAATTTCCTACTCCTCACGTGTGACCCACCCCCTTTTTTTTATTAGCTTGCTCCCTTGCTTATGCTTCCTTTCTCACACATTCAATCCGTCTCTTGCCGTTTCCTCTCAGCCGCGCACTCTCACGTTGCACCCCCACCCCCACGCTACAACAACTCCCCCATTTACTTTTTCACTCTCTGTTGTTGCTCCCCAAGGGAAGCCGAGGTATGTAAATTGTTTTCTCCCTGATGTATCCCGAGCCTGCTGCTTGTTCATCGTAAGCTGCAACCACGTAAATGCAAGTTGTTCCTAAAACAAAGCTTTTAAAACTGAAGCGATCTTTATCCCACGAGTGCTTTTAGCACCTGTTCAGAAGTAATCTCGGTCTATTACAGTGACCTGCCGTTCGGGTACAGTGAGCTCGTGAAAATGCAGGACACAAACTGACTATTACGACCCCATCGGTCTCTGTCATTGTGTCCAAAAACTCTCTGCTTCTGTGTGACGGCAGTAAACTCAATCCTGGAGTTCTCAAACCGACACAGGGGCAGTAGCATTTCCAAAAGTCTCAGTTTGGGGAGTTCTGAAATGCAGGATTGCGTAAATCTAGTAAAAATCACGTGTTTTAGGGCAAAAGTATGTATTAGCGTGGTCATGAAATATGAACTGAGCTAAAAAAAAAAAAATTAATTAAAAAAAGAAGCTTCACAACATTCTGTGCCTTTTTATTAGACATTTAACATTATTATTAAAACAAAAATACCCTTTAAACAAAATCCTTGCTGTTATCCTTGCTTCCACTAGTCATTGATAGGCCTGTCATTGTACAGCTTCAGGGGAGATTAATTTGCAGTTCCAAATTAGTTGAATGTTGCCTTGCATAATTGCTCCCTGTGGTATGAAGTTAATTAAAACAGTACGTAGGTACTGAAGGTGCAGTGGGGTGGTGCCAGACAGCCAATCAGACATAGATGGCTGAGAAGAGATCTCATTGGTACTGCTGCCATGTCCTGCTCTTTACTTTACTGATTGTTGCTTTGGGCGAACTTCAGAGCTGAGCAACTCGATGAGAGTAAATGAGAAAAAAAAACGATGGGGAGTCTTATTGTTTTTACGACAAACCGTGATGTCTTGGCGGTTGCATAAAGCAACATACTCATGGATATGCTTTGACCCTTGACCTTGGTTGGGCTTGTGCAACTATACATATCCTGCTCCTCGGGCACTAAGCCCATCCATTCTCAGAATATGAGTTGGTTTAAGCGGAGAGCATCCACTGGTGAGTTTTTCAGTCCAAGTCTAGACTTCATGTGGCACAAAGCGGCCCTACATGACCCAGAAACTGATATGGATCCCTCTGTATGCTCGCGCTGTCCGCTGCATTCCAGCCGTGGTACTGCCGCAGAGCTCTGTAAATACTGCGTGAGAGGTTAGCCAGCTCTCTTGCTCTGTGTTTGTGGTATTTAGCATCTCTTAGCTAAGAGGCTCTCAGGCTTAGAGCCATACTGACCCAGTAGGATAAATGAATCGACAGCCTCTATGTCTGCTATATCCCCACTTAGCTGTGCGAGCGGCTCGAGATGATTTTACATTTATAGCTGGCCACTTTGTAGGATGGCCCAGCTGTGAGTAGGCATTAGGGTCTGCTGTATTGGGATTGTGCTCATGTGTTGTGTGTTTTCAGCATCACTCGGTGCCTGAATTATGGCACATGTGCACATGTGCACAGGTGCTGCAAAGATTTGCAAAATTTCTCTGCTGTGTCAGTTTTTATTTCTCTCCACTGCTTGCCTGAGTCATTTTCACAGCTGCTGGTGTGTCAGTATGACCCAGGTGCTTCAACCAGGTTTTATTATGCTGTAAACTAATTATAGCTTTTCCCCCCCGTGTGTCTCTGAGCCCTTTGGGTGGTGTTTAATATTACAGGTCACCACCTAATCTGTCTGTTGGCGTCCATATATGGATGGTTGTATCAATACTTCTGTTCCCTCTTTCTGTCAATCCATAAAAATATGATATGCAAACACTCACTGAGGAACACACAGGTCACTGCTGAGTCCTGATCTCAGTAATCGGGAAGGAATCAAAGTTGGGAATGTAAATTCCTTTAGGTATTTCTGGTCAGTAGGTGCCCTTGGTACCTATTTGGGCAGTCTGCAAAAAGAGAAGAGAATCCACCATTGTACATTTACTCCATTCCGCACTAATTCCACCTGCCTAATGGTTAAAAAAAACTTATCCATAAAAAAAAATAAAGACCGTTACCAAGCTATGAAGTGTATTTCTTGTTCTCAGTGGTAAAAACTTGAGGCTTTAGGTTCTTAAATGTGCCCCTAAGTGTCTTGTCCACTTGAATCTTAAGTGAGCGTGAATTGATGGAAGTGCCCTAGTTTTCGGCGCTGCTCTCCCCGAACTGTGCTTTTGATTTTTTTATTATCCTTTTGATGTTAGATTTGTGGAAGTCAAGAGAGAGAGACTTTTATGAACTTGTTTGCTTTGCACATAAAAGGCAAACACTTCATCATACTAAAATAACGAAAAATTATTGACGCATTTATTTGACTTTCATCTGACGTAAACTCTTTAAAGAGGAGCCCCACCAGTTAGAAAATATCAGTGTTGGTTTTGGAGAACTATTGCGTAATTGGGGGGGGAGAAAGCATTAATAAAGTCCTTTAGGATGCAGAGGGAGCTGCGTGGAGTCTGGGGTTTATTTAAATACTCAGTTGGTATTAAACCTCTTAGACCTCTATCTGCTGAAGCTAGTGGCTCCATGCTACTTTATCCACATGCAGCGTAACAAACCCAAAGTTGTGACCAGACTGACTGTGGCCTCTCTGTTTCATTGGTGGTGCGAGTTTGAGTTTTTATTACGGTAAACTAATGTGAGGAAATCATTAAGTTCTGCTGCATAGAGTTTAACACTTTTTTAAACTGTCTTTTATTGGGTCTGAGAGTGTTATGTGCTTTTTGAGTAGAATGATAGAAACCAAAGTTTTCTATTATTCTACTTTTTACTTCAGCCGTTTTCACACTTTAACTCTATAAAATGACCACTTCAGCAGGATTCCCACTTAGTGGAAGTACTCTGGTTTAAGTGACGAGTGCTACCTGGACAGAGTGTGCATGAGGCAGGATGCCCGCTCACTCACTGTACGACTACCCGTGCTATTCTCACCAGGATGCAATTACATGTCACACAGACTTCGTCCTAAGAAGCTGGCAGGTTAAAGACCGTTTAATATTCTCAAGTGACGTTGTTAAAAGTTTAAGTGCAGGTTGGAAAACGGCTTTTCAGTGCTGCACGTTTTAAGCTCGGCAGTTATTGGGCAAGATAGAAGGTAGCAAAGTCCTGAGAAGTCCTCACGGGTCCAGGATTGTCCCTCAGTAAATTTAAGAAGAGCTCGAGGGCTCTCTTGGCTTTCTTTGGGAACTCTTTATGAGTCCTCTCTGTAAATCCAGCAGCGCTTGCTTGAAGGAATTGCCCAAAAATGTTCTTTAAAAATCTTGCATTTTTGTAGAAGAGTGAATTACAGTTGAGGGAAGAAACCAGCAAACTTATTTCATCCTTCATTTCCAGTGTTGTTGTGTTTTTGTGGGTTTATCTGTCTTCGTCGTTCTTCTGTTTCTAAAAGTCAATTTGAGCAATTATTATGAAGTCTGAATTTTCTTTGATTTATGTATTGTTTAAAAACAACTCTGTTAAGACTTAATTTAATGCTTTCTGTGACTGTAAGGAAAGCAAAAAAAGAGGAAGATACTGTTAAAATGAGTAGCTGCAGTTTTTTAATGGTGTTTTATGCCTCACAAGCCTTAACACACAAATATGAACACATTTTCATGTATTAGTCTTTTTGGGGTGCTTGCTATATTTCTTGTTGCCGCTGCGAGCTTTTTCATTTCTGGTTATTTCTGTTAATGTAAGAATAGAGGTGAGGGGAACGGTGTGATAACGCTTGGCTAAATGAACGGTATAATTAATGTATGAGCTGAGATTGTCAATTTTATTCCTTTCTGGCTTGGCCCCTCTGTGATGTCAGTGCAGCAGGAGTGGTTTCTATTAGACAAGTCAAGGCTACATCTACAGAGAGGAGATTTAGGAGTGGAGGGCCTTTTGTAATATACCAAGGTCAACAGTTCGCTCGTTGTCTCTTGGCCCGGGAACTACAAGCGTTGGATTGAAGATCTGTTGCTCTATATTGGAGCGGCTTCTGACTTTCTGAATAAATCAAAACACGCAAGAGCGTACGAGAAGCAAAGCATTCTGATATTTCACCCTCTCGTGGTTGCATCCCTCGGATACCCACTCTTTATCTCTCTCTTTTAAAGATCAGTTCTGAGTTAGAGCTGTGCTGGGCTTTGCAGATGCACATCTGCCTGTTCTAGCTGTTTGCTGGTACTCTGGACCAGTTTCAAAAATATGTGGAAAAGCTAAAAACAAAGGCCACTGTTGGTCATGTATGCGTTAGTCCTCTATCTTTGCTTCAGCAGAGGGGGGGGGAGCAGCTTTTCTTCCTCTTTTTGTTGAACTCTGGTGAGACTGTTGTTTTTCCAGTTCAGGCCAACCCTTTACCCAATTATTACTACTTGAACTTCTCACTGCAGGACTGAATGCAAGTGCATCCCAATAGCCTTTGTGTGGGTTAAATATGTGTCATCCCACTCTGTATCCTGCATGTAGGTGGAGAGCTACGCAAATGAAGATGATATATTGGCCTAAAGACTTTAATTCCTCCTCTTTTTCTAGCATTCTCGTCAGTGTTTCAGGCTCGTCTTTATCTTCTATCATCATGTTTTCTCCATTTAAACAGCTTCACATATCCATATTGCCCAGTTTCTGACCCTTACTACCCACACACTGACCACCAGCAGCAGCAGCATTCGTCAGGGCATCATTGCTCCAAGCCTCATTGGTCATCTCTCTTGCTGCCACTGTACAGCTCAGTAGCAGCCTGAGGTGAGTTTTTGTTGGCTCTAAGCAGCCGGGAAAACAACAAACCGTAATTAGTTGTCACACCCTGATGGCAACGTTATCGCTTGTTAGAAGAAAGAAAATCTCAAGCAGGGTGTTTGATCTGGAAAACAGCCACAGCCAAAAGAAGACCTCCCAAAGCCTCGCTCAGGCGGATGTCGAACTGTCAAAGAGCATCAGGTCAGATGGTGAAGCTCTGTTACCTCTTTTCCAACAGTACCTCGGCTCGGTTCGACTTGACTCTACTTTGTTTGAGTCATTTTCTATTACAGTTGAGTACCGTCTCAATGTGCGTGGGGTCATTCTAGCCAAAAGTCCTGTGTCGTCCTTTGTATGCGACACAAACACAACAATGGAGGACATCAAGGCGATGATATGCCTGCTGCAAAACGTCTATTCCTCATCGTTGGTGACACACACCTCACGGTGTTGTTTTGTGTGTAGCTATTTCCCTCATTGCAGGTTTCAAAGAGGCCGGCTTTAATTCATGTTACCAGGTACTACCATGTAATGGAAAACCATAAAAGTTGAGCTGAGTAGATACTAGTGGAGGCTGTTGAGAAGCGTAAGCAGAAAGCTAATGGATGCTTGGTCCAAACTTGCCTCATCCCACCTCGATGAACTGTGAAAGATAGAAACATCAGTTTTACGTAACTGCCCAGGTTTGTTAAGTTGATCAGAAATGCGTGTGAAAAACACCTCTGTTTGTCTCTTTTCTGCCTCATGAGCTGAGTAATTACTACAGCATAAGAGTGCCAGCTGAGTTCACAACAAAATTAATGCATCATTGTCAAAAGCAGAGTATGCCTATGTCAAGACACCCATGTGGGAGATGGTTTTCTTTGGCAGAGACAAATATTTTGTCTTCTGTTTAGTTCTTATCAGAGTTTCTGCTTCTTGTTAGTTCTGCCAGTCACACTGTTGTGTCTATAGACATGGGCTCTTCATGCCATCTGAGAATAAACACCGTGTTTTTTTTGTTGCTCTCAGACTGGGCTGAATCATTGCGATGAGCTCGGGATTCTTCTGCCATTTGTGGCTTGCTCAGATTCTCCATCTGCAAACCACCTGTCTTACCCCGTGTCACCCTGGCTGGTCTGCGCTGGCCACGCATCAGAGTTTTCCATTTCCTGTGGATGTCACACGTTGACTGTGTGCTCAGCCCTTATCTTTTACCCTGCTGTGTCGAAGTGAGGAATAACACATACGGCTCAGCTCGCTTGGTCACAGCATGGCTCTCTATTGAAAAAAGAGGGGTATTGTAGTGGCAGACAAGCTGGGTTTAATGTTGCCTTCGGGGCTTGTTGCTGTGTCTGTTCTTTTGTTGTCTGGAGGGGAAGCTTAACACCCAGTGTTTGTATTTTTGGTGTGTGTGTGTGTGTGTGTGTGTGTGTGTGTGTGTGTGTGTGTGTGTGTGTGTGCGTGCGTGTGTGTGTGTGTGCGCGTGTGTGTGTGTGTGTGTGCGTGTGTGTGT
>VOQK01028380.1:8573-27607 GCA_015052645.1 Benitochromis conjunctus
CAACTTCATTATAATGCTAGCTCTTTGCAAACATCTGCACAGACAGCATGCTAACAAGCTAGTGAAACTAGTGACCCCTATTCTTGTAGAGTCTTTAAAGTCACTTTGGACTGGTTTTAGGTTTTCGTCTTGGCTTTTTGTTGTTGGTTTTGTGTTCATATGTGTGTGTCCTCATTAATATAGCGATTTGTGTGTCGGTGTATGGGCCTATAGCCGAAGGTTAATATTGTTCACTGGTATTTATGTAACAATGCATTTTAGGCCATATTGTGTATGCAATGAGTAGTGCAACAAGCAATTATGTAATTGCTGCCTTATTTTAAGAAAAGTCACGAGTAATGTGTAATATGTTACTTTTTTTGAGTTGCAACACTGCCTTCTGCTTCCTTTCACTGTCAGTAACGGGTTTCCTCTGGGGTTTTCATCTGCTCATCTTCTCTGAATGACTTAAAGAAAAATCTTTAGCATCACGTGTAACATGCAACAGGTTTTGGCTACTGACTCTCTGCCTTACCTCATTACAGGCAGTTCACATTGTCAGATAGCTGATACTGCACTCTTCTCTGCTGTTTTCTCTCTGCTGGGGTTTAAGTTTAAATGTAATGTGAGCATGAACAGTTAGGGATGCTATTACTAAATCTGTATTTTGGTTTTTAAAATTTGTAACAGGTTTACATAGCAGCTGAGTTTGTTTCTTGTGGTGTTTGAAAGCTTCTATATAGGCTCGAATGCTTCGGATCATTATTTTTAAGTGTTTTGCTTTGTGTAGGGTTCATCACACCTTATGAATAAACTACAGTATACGCGTTGTCTGTATAAACTTTAACTTACCATTTTCTGTTTCCAGGAGAGGTTCTGGCACACTATATGTTTCTATACATAACACCACACATAGTTTTATCTCAGGAAGAGGTCAGCTCAGCTGCAATATCACAGATGAGCTGATCTCAATGCTACCCCACCCTTCTACACAGCAATTACTGTGGCATACTGTTGAAGCTTTAGTTTACTCAGAGTTGCTGGGCATCTTTTTTATTTTTTATTGAAACTTGCTTTTCTCTGTGTGTAAGGTCTTGCTGCATACTCCCATCCAACATTTTCCACGTCTGTAATTCAAAGCACAGGAATGTTTTAGAACAGAGCCATGCAGCCACTGAAATCACTACATCAGTAGTCTCTGTTATTAAAAACAACATCAGTGACAGAGGTTTATTGCACAACAAGAACTTTAATTCTGATAAAGTATCAGTCATATATATGTTCATTTTCTTAATTGCATTACTATTTCAAGGTCACAGGTCAACCTATCCTAGCTGTGACTGGGAGACAAGCAGGGTACACCTTGGACAATAATATTTTAAGACAATTCAGCTTCATTCTGATCCAATCAGTTCTGACTTAGAATTAAAGACTTGCCAACCACCTTTTGGGAAGGAGTCTTCAGTCTCAAGCTGCTACATGTTTAGGACAGGCTGTTCTTCTTCATCTACTGTGAAAAACACACTGTCTATGAGGGCTGCACCTCTGTTCACTCAGTTTTACCTTCAGTTTTAATCATAACTACACAAGACTTTCACATAGCAACACACGCACACACACACACGCACACACACACACACACGCACGCACGCACGCACGCACGCACGCACGCACTCACGCACGCACGCACACCACACAACCTCACCCACCCAGTACACAATGATGAGAGGTCACATGAATAGTGTTTTGGCTTCCGCTATACAGGCTGCTTCTGTCCGCCTGATAAACAGAAACTGGTTTGAACTGGATGAAGAAACACAGGCAGAGACAACGCAGGGCATGTGCCAAGAGACAGACATACAGATAGGCTTTACATTTTTAAAAGGGCCTGATCATGTTGCCATTAAAGATGAACCTTACTTTGTTATTTGACATGAAATGTTGCCTTTTTTCAGTGTGTGGCTGACTAAAACAATATAGTATATTTAAAGTATTGTAGATAATTTCAACTTTAGTCATATGTTAGGCTGGCACTTTTAAAAGGACTCATTTAAAAGAAAACAGGTTTGCTTTAAGACCATTTTTAAACACACAAACAGGAATAAGTGCAGCATTACAATTCTGGCGTTGTAGTTTTAGTGTGTGGTAACTCAGCACAGTTTAAGAGAACACAGGAAAAAACAAAGTACAAAGAAATGGGCATCAATCTAATAACACAGGTACAGCTGTTGGAAAAACCCAACAGCATACAGCTAAACACACCAAATTTATTAAAAAAAAATGTTTAAAAACCTGACGAGGTAGCTTTTCTGTGTTGTCAACACACAAGAGCTACCTCGTCAGGCCAGGACTCTGCAGTCTATTTACACCTACAGGCCAGTGGACACTCTTTCAATGATGACAGGGAGGAACGCTGGTTTGAGCGGGAAGTTACGGAGGCCATTTATGTGAAAGGGAAAGACCATCTCTGAATTGAGGAGGGGGCCTAAGGGTACATCTTCGCCATCATACAATGCTGTGATTGCAGCCATTCCCCTACTCTCTATGAATGGTAGTCATGGCAATTGATCAGTGGTCTTTGATCAATGGGCTTTGATCAGTGGTTGTTGATCAATGGTCGTGAGAATTAGCATATTAATGATCAAGGACCTGACCTCCCAGCCCATTGTTCCTTCAGTGGTGCTAGTTTCAGTCATTATGCAAATGTACTGTTTATAAGATTGGAGAAACCTGCAGTCAGCTGACACTGAAGAAGTCACTTGGATGAGTGACGAAACGTTTCTCCCACTGAAAACGCTACGTCCAGATGAACTGAACCAACTTTTGGGAGTATTAATAAGTAGTTATGTTGATGCAAAATTTACTGGCATAGTAAATCTGGGTCATATTATCATATTATCGCTGCTGAAATCAATGACTGTCTTATGGAAAAGGTTTGGCCTGTTTAGAGAAACTGAACTGGGCCAAGGTACAATAACAAATGGTACATTAGTGTAGCAATGGTTCAATAACAAATTCAGTAATACTATGTATCAGTCATGGTAAGGAAGCATGCTGTACTCTACTAGCAAGCCTGGACAAGCTGGAGGAGGTGGCTGGGGAGAGGGAGGTCTGGGCTTCTCTGCTTGGGCTGCTGCCCCCGCGACCCGGATAAGCAGAAGAAGATGGATGGACGGATGGACTTTGCCTTTACGCAAATCTCTCTTCAACACAACAAACTGGCGCACAGCCCCAATTCACCAATTTAAAAATATTCCATTAACCCTTACCTCAACTTACCATATTTTAAATGTTCTTATCTTTCATTAAAAATGACTTCTATCATTGTTTGACTTTCCACCTTTAATAGAGTGCTCCCTGAATCTGTTGAAGGACCAGCGCTGCTCTCAATGACTGATGCTTCCCCTCCTCTGCTGGTGTCAAAGCAGACAAAGAAACTTTTCAAGAAATCAGGTAGTGTAGCGTCATCATCTGGCAGCATTCTCTTGGTTTTTTAGTCTTTCAGCACCTTGATGCCCGTCCATGAAGAATTGTTATCATGAAAATGGTCTTCTATATGCCATTTGTAGTTTGTGTATCAGAAAAGCGCTTGTTCTTCCCTGTTGCCTCTCTTGAGTTTCCCCTTTTCTGTACAGTAGAGTTGTTTGTTCCCTACTATATGTGCTGCATATACTATACATATACTAATTCAATTCAATTCAATTTTTTTAAACAGTTATTTATATTTATATATAAATCACAACAGCAGTTACCTCGAAGTGCTTTATATTATAAAATAAAGACCCTACATTAATATGACCCCCTAAGAGCAAGTGCTTCGACGACAGTGGGTAGGAAAAAATCCTTTTTAACAAGAAGAAACCTCTGACAGAACCAAGCAGCATGATAAACCCACTTGCTAAGCACTGGAAACGATTAAACGGGTGTATTTACAGGTAGTGAATAAATGCAGAGTTAGAGCATTTCTGTGATTGCCTTAGAGATCTGGGAGAGGTGGTGAAGGTATGCAAGGCTTTTCCAATCTCTACACACACAGTCGTATTAAGCTCACAGGCCTCAGAGTACGTGGAGATATCTGGCTGACGTGATGACTTAGAATCTGCTTCAGTCTTAAATATTCAGCTGATCAACTAAAACAGCGGTTCCCAAACTTTTTTTTGCTAGGCCCCCCTTTGTTTTTACAGAGAGAGAGAGAGAGAGAGAAAAGGAAGGCATGTGTTTTTAACAGCTGCATTTAATCATTTAATTCATTTTAAACTCTGTCTCTCTCCCTATAAATTGCCTTATGTCCTGTCTCTCTGTGCTCCTTTCTGTTTTCCTGCACCTGCTCATGACAGATGATCAGGTGCAGGAAAAGAGTCTTTAAGGTAAAGGGTCTTTACCTTAAAAAATAAAGTGAGGTGGCTGTTGTTGTGAATTGATGCTTTAAATGTTCAGTGGAATTGAATTGAATAGTCAGATGCTTCACAAGTGCTTCACCAAGAGCCCTAACAAAAATTGATTTTGACTCAATGGAGACGCAGCTGGTGGTGGTCGTTTCACACAAATATCACATTCACACAAAGAAACGGCTTTCTGGTCATGCTGTTATTGACCAAATTATTTCTAAAGTTCAGTTATGCATATAAAAGTACAGCACTTATAACCAACACTTAAATGTTTACTTTTTAAAGATTCAAATACTTTAAACACTTGATTAGTAACAAATGACAAACATAATTAGTAAAACTGGCTTTGAAATCAAATAAATAGCCAAGGAAACTGGACTAATAAAGGGTGTAATTCCTAACAAATGTGGACCGATGATTATACTGCTATCGGTCTTTTCTGCCCCCTGGTGGTTAGTCTGCTGAAACAATCATGAAGATTTATATGTGCTGTATGGGTCTCTTGAAGGTTCTGCAATTATCATATATTATTCTAAATAAATACTAGTGAGTGAAAAAACAAAGGAAAGACTACCAACCTTATGATAAGTACATGTACTGTTTACCTCCTGAGCTACAGCTGAGAGACCAGCTTTAATGCTCCTAAACAGCAATTCTCCATGTCTCTGCGTCACTTCTGCCAATTCAGTTCAATTCAATTTAATTTTATATATATAGCACCAAATTATAAAAAACAGTCACCTCAAAGCACTTTCTGTTGTATGGCAAAGACTCTGCAATAATAAAGGAAGGAATAATAGGAAGAAACCTCTGGCAGAACCAGGCTCAGGGAGGGGCGGCCATCACCTGTAACCAGTTGCTGGTGAGAGGATGTCTAACACCTTGGTCCAATAGCTTCAACAGCTGCTGAGATCTGATGAGCATGAATGTTACAGCATGGGATTTGTTCATGGGAATCATCACCCATAAAAAATATTACTGCCTTTAGAATAGGAGTCTGTTACAGTAGGATAAAGGTGGTCAGTAAGAACAACTTTGTGCGGTGACTGACGTGGGAATGTGCTAAGATACTGGAACACGGTAGATTGCAACACAGATTGTGCTTCTGTGTAAAATGGGTTCAATCCAGTCTTTGAGAATCACAAGAGAAGAGTCTTTATTCCCAAGTCTGGAGGTGTTCGCTGAATCCGTAAAACCCCTTTAAATAAACAATTAGTTTTTAACTTGTTTCTCAGCTAAAATCTTCTTGCTTATTTTGGGCAATGTAGCAAAAATCAAGAGCTGGCTGGAAATAAACCCTCCTCAAGACTGTTTGTTTAAATCAAAATGTATTTTCTATTGTTTGTGGGATCTGGATCTAATAATTAGAAATATGGTATGTAACCAGACGCTTACTCTGGATGGCATTGTCGTGGCCTCTATAACATTGTGAGGAATGGTGGAGTTGTTTTTGACCAGGATATGTCCTTTAATACTAAACAAATATGTTACCCTGTTAAAAGGGAGTTATCTTTCCCACTGTTGCCCAGTGCTTGCTCATAGTGGGGAATTTATCAAAGCATCTTGAGGTGACTGCTCTTGTGATTTGGTGTTATATAAATAAAGTTGAACTGAAATTGAATAATTAGAAAATAATGTCCAACAGACTATGTCATCCCACTACATCGTCACTAAACCATTTTGATATTATTAGATTAGATAAAACTTTATTTATCTATTTCTTTATATATGTGAGGTTATGTGAAAGTTTAAAAATAATGTATGTGTTTACCTATACATACTCAGTAGGGCTCATCATTTTGACTGAAACTATGTCTTCACACAATCCTGATAAAAACTTAAATTGAAATATGTGAGAAACACAAGAGGCAATAATAATAAATCACACAGACACATCAATAACAGAGCATACATACATATATATATATGTATATATATATATTTTTTTTTTGCAAAATACAAATACTACCACATTTCTGAGTGAGGGAATTGCTGTTCATTATCTGCAACAACAGAGGTGTGTTTAATTTATTTTTCATTGTCTCCAAAGTGGCGACAAAGGCCAGCTTATGCCGCTAACAATCTCTTTGAATATCTAACTTAATAGTTATTAGAAGCATTAGTGCATGAAACAATGGCAAAACAGAGCCAAAAGTGTACATTTCCAGTACAGAGGACATTCACCGATGTCGTCAAAAAGAGGAAATGAAACCATTTCATTGGGGCATTTCAGGTACAGGCAGAAATCAAACTGAAAACAGATACAGAGGGCCTTTCACAATGTCAACACTGCATCTCCCTGTTTTGTGGGCTTCACCTCCACCCGTACACATTCCACTCCACTTGAAGCCCAAAGATAAGCTCCTGGCTCTCACTTCACTGTGGCACAGTAAGACCAGCTTGATGAAAAGAAAAAGGTGCAGAAGCGAACACATCTGGGCTCTGCCCTGGTTAACAGACGTCACTTCATCCCAACACAGCTACAGGGATTTTCAGTGAGTGAATTTATTTGCTGGATTTACAGTAGAGATGGTGGCTGAGGCTTTGAGCTCCAAATATACAGTTTTAAAACCAAAATATTCAAATGTGAACAAGCCTCAGCCACCGGCATCTCTTCAGTATTAAAAACTAAAAATAAGTGAATTTCACTCTGCAGTCCTTCAGCCTGTCTGTGGCTGGTGTCAGACCCAGCTGACATGCAAGGCACAACTCACTCATTTATGTACACTTGTAGAGTTACACAAACACAAACATGCGGTAGTGGAAAAGTAGCTAAGTACTTTTACTTTAATATAATTTCAAGGGACCTTTTCATAACTGTATGTTTTGTTCTTTATTTTGCAAGATTTTATATCCAAAGATAAACTTATAATGTATAGTGGACAAAATTCTTGTTAGATTGTTTTTACTAAATTTGGTAGCAACTCATAAAATTTATTCAAATGTGCTTCTATTATTGCTGTTACATAAAATAGTAAAACCATGAACAATCTTGTAAAATGAGAATGGGAAGCATTAGACTAAACCATCACGGATAGGGTAACATTTTTGGCTGGCACCTAGCTTGAACTTAAGTAACCGCCCTGAGGACTTCTTCCACTACTGCTAGTATTTAAAAACGATTAAAGTGGTAACTGGAAAACAGGAGCTTTGTCCTTTGTGCTCTGACGGATTGTCGGTGTGAGATCACGTTGGGTCTGACACCAGCTAAACAAACTTTTTTCTACCTTAGAGCAAACGTAAAGTCTCCCTGAACATCTGATGGGAAACAGTGTGCATGTGTGCATTCTGCTGCTGCTTTTCATATCACTTTTATTAAATGGGACTGCAGACGTCCAAAAATATCAATCTGATCTAACAAGAAAAGACTCAAGTTTAGTTTGAAAAACACTACACTACAAACTCTGTGCAGCAAAGCATCACCTTGTCCCAGTCAATATGGCTTTTAGGATCCTCACCCTGACTGCTAAAATCCTGCAAAGCTATCAGCTCATGCTAACTTTCATGCATCAATTACAAAGACACGAATAACAGTTTCATTGCTACAGTCGTCTCACGCAAGCACTCCCTGCTGTCTGGTTCCACACATGCTCTCGTTTGTTTTCTTAGGAAAAACGACTTTTAATTGTCTGTTTTTTTATAAACTGGATACCAAATTGTGAACTACACTTCAGAGTACTTAATGCCAATTTTAAATTTGAGCATTTTAAAAAGAAACTAAGTGAATATATAGTTTCATTTTACTAACTACATTTAGAACCAGGACTGATTTCCTCATTTCTTTTTGTTTTATTATTTATTTAATAATAATTAATGATATAATTCAAATTAATAATAAACCTCTTAAACTGACATTTTAACAGAAGTACTTTGCAGTGGTTCATTCTCAGAATTACTTAGTTCCTTCCAATAAAGCTTTTTTTTGCTTCAGTGTTTTCTATGTTTTTGGTATCATATCTTAATTAAACTGCAGTCCCCTCTTTTGCTCTGAAATTGTCTTCACATCAATTGAAACTTGTTTTCTATGCAACTTATTCCAGATCACTTTCTTCTCCCTCACAATGAAACCTCTCATGATTCGACATCACTTCCTCTTCCTGCACTTACTCATACTCCCATTTTTCAACCCATTTTCTTCACCACACTTTACATACTTTCTGGTTACATGAGTGATTGATTATGTGCATAAATATGTTGTACCTGCAGCAGTGAACTGATGCTCCATTTAGCCACCCTGACATTAAATTCACCATTAGCGTCACTATTCAAAGTACCAGATTTTCTCACCTTGATCTTTTTGTTGATTTGCATACGTATGCACATATGTGCATACGTTATTTGCTTATACCCAAATACACACACATAAAACAAGCAATACATGTACACCAACAGCCCCTCTGACAGCTTCAATGTGTTTGGCTCCTGAATGATATCCTGGACCAAAGGTGTTTGCAGAAAAGGGGAAAAAAAGAAACTCTTAACAATTTCGAGCTTTTACTTATGAATGAAAACAGTTGGATATTTCCTTCTTACTTTTTGCTTTAAACTAGTTGAACTACTAGTTTGAACTAGTTGTTTAAAATTGTTTTCACATATTTGTGATTTACTGAAGTATTTCCTTTTCAGGAGACTTTATATTGTTCTTTTAACACTTACTACATTCCTCTAATACACCCATTTTCTTTGACTCTTGGGGATTATTCATATATAACACTGACCTCAACATCAGAAACTCTGGAAATGAATGATATGAACATCCGCCTTTGGAACACTAAGAAAAAGGGATTATGAACACTTTAAGGGCCAGACAACAGTCTCATCTTACTCAGTGAGCACTTCTTTAATTAGACTGAACTCTTCCATTTACAGCTTTTGGATGTTTTAGAATCTGGATCTGGTTGGGATTGGCCTGGGGGTTCTTAATTATCACTCTAGTTCACTTTTACTATCAACTGAATAAAAACTTCCTTGGACAATATGAACCTCTGAGCACTCTGTAAAAAGTTGGTTTTAAGTCAAACTGTTTTCTTCCTTTTCTTTCTCGATGTCTGAAAACTGGTCCTGAACTTCAAGGAGTCATTAGTGTGAAGTCTACCAAGAGTATATGCTGGAAATACAGCTGAACAATCACTGTATCCACACATAACAGCCCCCACCCCCATGTACATGTTACATATATAGCACACCCACTCAGTACAAGAAGAATATGATGTTAATAATAATAATACTAATAATAATAACACTATGTGGTAACTTTACTAATACTCCTCTCCCAGCTGTAGAGAGGCTCTGATCATGTCGTCCACCCTTCTGATAGCCTCATCCGTTTAACTGACGGGCTGTGGCGCTCCTCCAGACTGGACAGGGGGTGGAGGAGGAAGCTGTCGTTCCCATGGTGATCCTCTCGCTCATCGCTGCCTTCATATGAGCTTCCACAGGTGGACACGCTGTCACCAGGGGAATGCCCTGGTTCATTGGACCCCCGGCCTGAAGTGGAGTATCCAACCGTGGTCATGCCTCCTTCAAGTCCTGTTCCAACCATCCGGTCTCTGGGAGGGGAGGCTGGCTCAGACTTGATGTGGACGTTTTGATGGCCAGTGGAGAGGTTTAGGTTTGAGTTCTGGCACAAGTTCCTGTAAGATTAACGCAAGAGAAACAGCATCATAAACTCAGAGTAAAGCAAAAGTCTTCAGAGAAAAAAAATCAATCCTTTGGTTAGAATATAGAGAGCTACTTTAGCTCTTCTTTTTTTTGGCAGCTTTTTCCAATTGAACATGCAAGTGGGTGGAAACGTTAATTTATAGAAATGCGATCATGTTAAACTTGGGCACCCTGGAAATGTCTATTTTTAAGGGGATTTCTGAATAATTAAGTAAAAGTTACGATTAATTATTTCCCCCCCCCCCCGAGTGTATGCTGGATAAACCAGGACACTTTGTTCTGCTTGAAAACTAACAGCTCAAATTATTGCAGTGATTATGGATAATTATTTCTCAGGCTTGGCCTGGGGCCTGAAGGTAATATACACAGCTGCTCACCCCATGTGTCCCAGTGCTGAGTGTTGCAGATTCTGTATCTGCTGTTGCTGCCAGTTCGTCACTGATCCCAGAACAGAACCTCCAAAACCGGACAGCGATGGCAGGTCGCTGCTGAGGGAGAACTCTGAAGATGGAAAAAAGAGAAACCTGAGCAAAGACGAGGAAGCCTGTAGAGTCCAGCAGCAGTGTGGTTTTGTTGTAATCACCTGTGCCATAAGATGAGGAAAGTGCAGACTGGTACCCACCCATCCCCTGACTGGGGATAGTGGTGGCAGAGAGGGTGGCAGCAGGGGTTGACAAGCTCTGAGCTGTCTGGGAGTGATTTATTCTCTGGTTCTGCAAAGAAAAGGTAAGATGTCACTAAGCTAAACAGTGACAGCTGATTCGGGGCCAGCATTATATGGTTATCTGCCATACCTGGTAATCAAGAGTCTAAGGAGATGACTGAGAACCTTCACAGACATACTGGTAATCAAGATTTGCTCATTTTAGAAAACCAATAATCTCAAGTGGTATTGTAGCATTTGCTGGTATGGATACAGTCATGCCAATAACTCCTTTAGTGATCCTAAATTTTCAAGCTCATCTTCAGGAGCCTTTCTTCCTTAAAATCACTTCAAATGGCCTGCATTTGTATAGCGCTTTACTCAGTCCCTAAGGACCCCAAAGCACTTTACACTACAATCAGTCATTCACCCATTCACACACATTCACACACTGGTGATGGCAAGCTACAACAACTTCAGCATCAGAATTTTTCAAATATCTCTAAAGTACAAAGAGTTCCCTTAGTTAAGGTAATAATGTAAATGACATTGGCACTAGCTTCACATATTTATAGCTTATACATCATCTATAAACTAGCATAAGGAGGTATATATAAAAAGTATGGTTCTCTCTGCTGATGCTCAGGGTTGTTTTTAGAGCTACTTACCAACATCAGATCAAAGTCCTCACACTGCAGGGCAGCAATAAAGCACAAACCAAAATGAGTCCGCATATAGAAATCAAACAAATCAAAAGACTAAGCAAAAGGAAGCACTTACAATGGCTGGTACGTTGTTGCACTTGTTGGAAGGGGGCATCAGCGTTCGCAGGTCAGGTTTACGGCTCATGTTCAATGAAGGACTTTTATCCTGCATGTTCTTGGGGGCGCCTCCTGAAGACAGCAGTCCAGGGGAGGTGCAGCTGTAGCTGTCATTTCCTGGTCAGGCAAAGTTTTTAAAAAGGTCTCTCTCATTACAAAGGACTACAAAATCACTACTGTACCCCAAACCCATTTTTATTTGTCCCAACATTTCATGGAAGTATATTTATCATTGCTGTCTTCAAACTTACATTCTGGCTTTGGTTTCTGATTCTGACCAACCACTTTAGCAGGATATTCTAAGATTTTGTGTAACACTATTTTTTACATAAAATAGATGAATATTCCCTTTTTACTATCGTGAGCCTGGTAAAAGTGTCTTTAACGTCAGTATCTGCAGATATATAGTCAACTGAATGCTGCTGGAGCACTCTTTAATGGAACATCTGAGGATAAAGTTTTTGAGGAAGGTGTCAACTTCAAAGTGCATCACTGAAATGAAAATGTCTAAAAACGAGCTCATCCACTCACAGTTTTATAACCGCAAACTCTAGCTGAAGCCAATAACCAGGGATGGAAGATTGTCTCAGAAATGAATTTTCTATTTTAATTCTCTGGAAGGTTGTTAAAACTTTAAGCAGCTGAACAATGAGCAATGACACACTCCCAATGTCCCGCTTTATTCCTCATCTGGACTGGCTACAGGGGAGATACCTAGCTGTCCAATCACAGGGGAGGAGTTGCAAGGCTACTTTGACCATCCTACTTACACGAGTGCTAAACAGCAATGGAGGAGACATTATCGCTACAGTTTTCTTCATGCATGTCCTCAAATTACCACATGAAATGAAAAATGACAGTCTCGGGACCACCTTCTTTTATTGTGGGTCTAGCAGCAGTTAGCTGCTGAGTTACTTGCAAGACATTTCATCGATGGTTGTTCTATATCCTAGCAACCAAAGGGTTCCAGGTAAAAAAGTTTTTTTTTTTTTTTTAAAGTTGCACACCCAACCAAGTGCTACCAGTTTTGATCTTGTCAAGATCCTAGTGCGTGAGAAGAGCCTGAAAGAGGATGGTGTGTTTTCAGCTGGAAAAAAAGACTTTTAAGAGAGAGGAGATAGATTTACTAATCATTGCCCTGATTTACCCAGCCCTTAAAGACAAGAGTATTTGAGCCTATGGCTACTGTACTCCTTGCCCTCCAGGAGTGCAACTAAAACTGTATTTAGGAAATGCTGCTGCAGTGAGTGCCCTGATGAGATTTACCACTGGTAATATCTACTGTTTAGAGCAGGCATATTTCTGCTCATACTGAGCACAAGGTGGTGCAAACATATACATGAATGATGCCCTAATCCAAGAACTGGCTGTTCTTTCAGTGCCTAAACAGACTAATATATAAAGTATCCTCACCTCCATTTTTAGTTATGGTCGCCCTGTTATCTGACTTTTCACGTGTTTATGTCATTTAATATTTAGGTGACCTAAAGATAGTGTTCAGTTTACTCTATTATGACCTAACTTTCTGATTGATGGAAGGAAGCTCTGTCTATCTATAGAGAGAGAGTGATAGAGAGAGATACAAAGAAATAAGACAGAGTTGCGTTCTTACCCACACTTGACAATACAGTGCTCGACAGCTCTGAACCCATCAGTCCTACAGACAGAAGCACACAGCTCAAATGAATATACAGTTGGGGTTTTGTTGCTCATTTTATTATACAATGCCATAATACTTTGGGTGTTTCTTGATCAGGAACTGCTGCAAACTGTTTATCACGTAGAGCTCAGCAGTTATTGCAAACCCGATATGTGGAGATTGTCTTCATTCTTAAGAATTATTCAAATGAACATACTATATAGGTCTCCCCATAAATTACTACTAAAGAAAAGGAAGTTTTAGGTTCTCTTGAATTTAAAACTTCCAACACAGTTGGCAAAATGGCAGTTTTATTAACCGTGTTAGGAAATGCAAAGTTAACACAAATCCACAACAGAAAGATTACTGGGAAAAATATCAGTGTAAAATTACGCATTTATGGCCTTAGCATATCTATTGATTGTCATTATCATAGTAAAAAGTAGGAAAACACTCATGGGTGAGTCACTTTTTAAGTTGTATTCTTAAGTCTAAAGTGCCATTTATGCCTGACTGCTACACCTTTTTCTCACTGCTGTACCAAATGTTGGCCAATACTGGATTTTTTCCTCATATAGAAGATCGGGAAACACTGGAGCGCCTTAGGCCTTCCACAAAACAAAAATCAGCAGGATCTTGAAAAGATTTTTTTAAATAAAAGACAAAAAACAGGAAAACACATGCATAGTAGGTTAACACTGAGTGTTTGGTTTAACTAGGTGTGGACCAGCTTGCTTATTTGCCCAAAGGCCCATTTTGAGCTCTAGTTGTGTTACAGTCCACAACAGCTGAACATTTAATAAGGTCTTTGATGAGGACTGAAGTAAAAGCTACTGACCACGAACATACCTGCATTTCCTGTGCTGGAAGGACGTTGAGGCGACATGCTGTTTCTCTGCAGAGATGAGTGAGAGATGGGCAGCAGGCTATGGTTACCTAGACTGCCCCCTATGTCCTGATGGGAGTACAGCAGCCCACCCTGATTACTGCTTGGTATGGATATACCCATGTCATAGTTGGAGGAAGGCAGACCCTGCAGAGAAAACAAAAGAAGCCAGTCGTCACTGGTAAGGAAACACGAAGCTGCTTAAAACAAAACTATGCATCAAATGGAGCAGGTGTGAACATACACAGATTCTCTGTCGGTTGATCATCAGGTCAATGTCTTCATTGATTTTCCGGTATTTATCATCCAACTCTGGGCTCTGGCCAGCAGAGTCATCAGCCTCGATGTCAGGGCTGTCACAGCCATTTAAACCTTTCTTTCGCAGGGTCTTGTTAAAAGAAGACAAACAAAAGAGACAAACACAGCAGAGTGGGCAAAGGGGTGACTTTACTGTATGTCACAGTTGCACAGATCTCTGTATCCTCCTTCACTACATCCATGGATCTTCTCTGAGACCTTCCTCTTTTCCTCCTGCCTGGCAGCTCCATCTTCAACATTTTTTGTGAAGTGTGTCCACTATCTCTCCTCTGCACATGTCCAAAACCTCATCTCAGCCTCATCTCTCTAACTTTGTCTCCACATCGCTCAACCTGAGTTGTCCCTCTGATGTCCTCATTTCTAAGCTTGTCCACCCTCTCAATCTCCAAGATTGTGTTAAACAGTCTGGTCAAAAAGTCCATTACCCTCTCTCCCAGACATCTCCATACCTGCACAGGTATGTCATCTGGACCAAATCTTCATCCAACTCTTCTTCATTTGCTATCTTTTCTCTATAATCACTATAAGGCTTTTCGTTGCTTCCCTTCTCTTTGCTGTACATCTAGCTTTCCAGTACTCCTGTCTACTTTCTTTCTCTTTGCTAAAACTCATCTTTTGAATACTTCCTCATTCCAACCACAAGTCTCATTGTCTTCTTTGCTCTGTCAGACTGGATATACCCAAAGCCTACTTGGCAGTTTCCCTCCATCTTCCTCCACTCTTGCATGTCCCTTTATACGTCTCTTCATGTACACTTTTCACATGCTCTGCCTTCGGTCGAGATTTCCCCACTCCATTTCTCTTTCTATCTACATCATGGTAGAACTGTTTTTGAATCCACTGCCAAAGCTCTGGGTCTTGCTTCCCTTCCACCTGTTATGCTGCACATACAAGAAAATCTACCTTCCTTCTCTCCATCATATCAGCTAACTCTTTCCCTTTAGCAGTCATAGTCCCTACTCTCACCTCCACACCCCTGCCTTTCCTTCCCTCTCACTGCCTCCTCTTTTTCTGTTCCTTTGTATTCAGCCAGCAGTAGTACAGTTTCCACCAGCACCCTGTTGGCCAACAGCATCAGAGCCGGTCATTGTTACCCCGTCCAGAAGAATCTAGTATGGAAATCTCATTCTTGATGACCCACATATTCAAACTAATAATGATTTGATGCTGGCTACCATTCCTGATGGAAGCCTCTCCATTTATACAGGCATCGGACTGGCACTGCACTGCTACTTGTGTCTACTACAATTAGTAGCTCTTTAAAACTATAAAACGTGCAACCTAAATATGCTTCTTTTTTTTTTTCTTCAATTAATGGCCCTGGTTGTGTGGTTGGCTAGTCTGCTCTGAGAAAGTTTTGATCTTGCACCAGGACTGTTCTTCTAATGAAGCGGTTAAACTTAGAACAACCACAAGAGGGCGCTAAATGAGCAGCTATCCCACCAGTGAGACTCCAAACTAACTTCTATAAGCCAGACAGCAGTTTAAAACGCGAGCAATACGATCAGACCCAACATACTCGTTTCACCAGTGTGACAGCATTCAAAAAAAGTCTCTGAATTTTAATACTCATGTTATGTGTGAAAAATAAATTGAATTAAATTTGTGTGTCTCTCTCTCAAAGGTCAGATGCTTCATTTAAATATTGTGAAATCTCTTCTCTGACACAGATATTGGATGATGATGTACACGTGAGTGTGTCTGTTTGTGCATGTGTGTGTTTATGTGTTGTACAGTATGTGGTTTGGGTCTTGGTGGGCTACTTCAGCACTTCACAGCCCATTAGTCCAGTCTGTCACTGTATGAGCATGGCAGTGCCTCTTTCAAACACAGACATACAAATATGACTGTTGGAGCAGCTATCCCAGTCATCCCAGTCATGTACACCTGTTGTGCTTTAAAAGGGAGGGGGGGTAGGGTCTGCAGTGAGAGGAGGGGTGAGGCAGCTTCCACCAATACCAGTGTGGCTGCTGGAAGGATGGCCGTAGAAGGTTATTTTTTGCCCCTGTGCTCTGCAGTGTTCCTTGTCACTCCATCGCAATTTGTCAATCTGGCTGCTCTATTAGAACATAAAACTGACTCCACTAGCCTACTTTTCCCCCATCAAATACACACAGTGCTACTACATCACACCCCTCTTTGCTTTTTCAGTGGAAATAAAGACCGAATGAAAGGCAGTCGGGTGGAAGCATTTTACTTATTAACTTTAAACTGTAAAAATACTTAATGTGTTTCTGCAATAAAATGGGAACTTAAGGTAAAGTAGAGGTCTCTTCGTGGCTTATATTACATCTGTAACCAGCGTTTAACCGTTAAAGTTAGTCTTAGTCTGCTGGCTTAAAATTTAGGGTTGACTCAACTCCAAAGGGATTGTGAAATGGTTAATTTAAGAGGACAGAAGAAAAACAAAATTGTAATTAGGGCTGAGAGATCAATTAATCGCAGTAATTATCACTGGAAAAATTACCTCTATAATAATGACAATAACCTGATGAGTAATTGGCAGTCTGCACAATCATCTGTACAATCAGCCTCTGAGGTTACAGCACCAGGGTTATGTGGATAAAATGTTCACAAGGATCAAGAAAAAGACAGCACACACACACACCCTTTCTCTCTCGCTCTCGGAAAATTAGAATAAGTGATCATGGGGAAATGTGCAAGATGAAGCGATTGTTGTTAAGAGACAACAATCCCTGACAAGATTAACAGGTGACCAGCGCTGACAAAGGAAAACAAAACACTTTTCCAGGATTTCAAAAGGCTCCACAACCAAGCAGCCAAGTTTTCTAACAAGCCTTTAGTAGTTCAGTTTGCAGCTTCTTTTCTGTAGCTGTTTGTCAGCTACATCAGCAGCCATGCAGTCGAGCTTCAGCTGCAGCCAGGCAACCGCACCCGCTCGCGGTAACTGATGACTCAGCTGATACACTTCGACCCATCCGGCAGAAAAATCTTATGTAGTGCGCATCATTTAAGCTGCTTTGGTTTGCCTACAGTTGCTCCACATGACAGCTGCTTTGACACCCACCTGCAATCCACAGCATGTCTTTTGTCCCATCTTCCTCCCCTCACCCACCCCGGTCGCGGCAGATGCCTGCCACTCCCTGACCATGGTTCTGCTGGAGGTTTCTTCCTTAGCTGGTGGTTCTCAACAAGTCAATTACTTGTAAAAGGTAGTGGGGAAATTTACCCGCAGCTGGTAAAACTAATGCACCCAAATATTTAGCTAACATTCATTTTAGTTCAATTTCATTTATATAGCATTAGGTGCCTTTTTCTTTTAAGGCACCTATGGAGAGTACTGCTCTATAGCAGAACTCTTGCCCTCATTGACCTCCAGCTCTCTCTGGGCAGCAGCTGTGCCCACACCAAAGCTAGGCTCTGTTTTGAGTCACTCTGTTGTGTCTAACTTTGTCGCTCAGTGATCATTTGTAAATATAGCCGAGATCACAGCACATTCATTAACTGGTGTGAGCTGGTGTTGTCAGACAGTACTGTTAAATCAGGTGCAAGGTTCTCAGGTTCTTTGTACGAAATATGTCTGAGTACAAAGAGCATTAAATTACATTTCTGGTCTTCTTATGTTTTAATGAGATTCAAAAGCATTAATTGGGGGTGGCTGTAGCTCACGAGGTAGAGCAGAAGGCTGGTGGTTTGATCCCTGGCTACTCCAGAGTAACCAGATATTTGGACAGCGCTCTGTTCAGTAAGCGATATCACAGTCTTCAAGTACATGTTCTGAGGTCTTAGTTATTTCCAACCACTGATGAGGAGTGTGTGTTTGTCAGGGCTGAATATGTGTAATGGCAGGTGGCTGGAACAGATTCCTGTTTTGGCATTCACATCAGAGGGAGAGACAGCTGACGAGGAAAGAGGGAAAAGGAGATACCATAATATAAAATCAGCTGCCTGTCTCCCACCCAACTCCACCATTCATTGCTTTTCCATCCATTTTGTTTTCTCTTTTTGGCTTCACTTGCTCCGTTGGTATCTCTTTTCATGGGTGGTCTCCTTCTCTTTAACATCAGACGATACTTTGAATCTATGTGAGCATCGGTGTGTGTGCGCGCAGTTGCTCTGAAAGTGAGCATATGCCAAGGAACATGACACGCAGCTTTTACACCATCGCAGGCAGCAGATAGAGGTTTTGTCCAAAATTAGACCTACATTATTTACAAAGATACAAGCAACAACTGTAAGCATTCCAGTTATGCATCCCAAACTTTCCACTCATTTCTTGAAAACCTTCCTCGCAATTTCCTTAAGAAATAGCTTCTATGTAGCTATCAGCTGTAAACCTGTTATTTGTGACTGAGGTTGGTGAATGGCAGTTTGTAGAGTATTAAGGAACCATATTCTACATTGGCTTTTCAGCCTGCTTGTGTAGTTTTTTGTTTTTTTTAATTCTGCATACATTCATGTTCCCAGGAGGATGAATCCTACAGTTCTGTTTTTGCCTCCATGAGGTGAATATTTGTACTGGTTCGTGTGATGCTCCTGTTCGCCACTGTGCAATAGTCTTATGCTTTCAGTAGAAAGGGGTTAGGCTATGTGCTGTGACAGACAACATAGCTTTATACACTTTAGAATTCATCCTGCGGCTTCTTTTTTTTTTTTTTTTTTTTTTTTTTTTTTTTTCTTTTTTTTTTTTACTTTTTTTTATTTTTTTCTTTTTTCTTTTTTCCTCTTTTTTTTTTTA
>VOQK01028388.1:0-12915 GCA_015052645.1 Benitochromis conjunctus
GGTAGTGACCGAAAGTACGAGATCACGGATACAAGCGGCAGAAATGGGCTTCCTCCGAAGGGTGGCTGGACTCTCCCTTAGAGATAGGGTGAGAAGTTCGGCTATCCGGGAGGGGCTCAGGGTAGAGCCGCTGCTCCTCCACATCGAAAGGAGGTAGTTGAGGTGGTTCGGGCATCTGACAAGGATGCCTCCTGGACGCCTCCTGGGTGAGGTGTTCTGGGCATGTCCCACCGGGAGGAGGCCCCGGGGCAGACCCAGGACACGCTGGAGAGATTATATCTCTCGGCTGGCCTGGGAACGCCTTGGTGTTCCCCCGGACAAGCTGGAGGAGGTGGCTGGGGAGAGGGAGGTCTGGGCTTCTCTGCTTGGGCTGCTGCCCCTGCGACCCGGCCCTGGATAAGCGGAAGAAGATGGATGGATGGATGGATGGACGGACGGACGGACGGACGGACGGACAAACAAACAAACAAACAAACAAACAGCCCAGTGAAGGGTTAAAAATTACGATATAGGAATAAAGTTTTTGAAAATGATACTTGCAACAGTAAAGTAGTTGAGTACACTGCAGGGTTTTAGGAATCAAACATAATGGTTTAAAAAATAATAGCATGAATACTTGAGTTATATATTCATTAGCATACACCGGGCATTACTTTCTCATACATCTGTCCTTAGATTACAGAAACCTCCTGGCCAACATCCATTCAGTCTCTCTCTGGTCCTTAAATAACAGACAGAGATTGAATAGTTCAGACTTCTGAGGACCTCTGTGCACAAACACCCATACATCATCATCATCATCATCATCATTATTCTGAAGGGCAGAAGATAACTGACAAGAGGGCACTTATATTACACCACAGCACCTGGGACTGGCTGTCACGGTGGGGAAATGTGAGCACACTGCAGTGTGCTGGCAGTTGTTGTTGGCTGTTGCATAACCTGTATGGAAATGTATGGATCTTAATATACAACCCAAATTAATAATATATATTAGAATAATAGGAATGTTGTGTAATATGTCAATAATATAGGATACAATAATTTCAATTTAATGTTTAATTCAAATGTTTAAATGCAGAAAAAAGTCATTTTGAATATCAGGACAGTAACGGGTGTCAAAAATGTTGGCACAGGACTTTTTGGCATCCCCAGTTGTTGGACTTTTGGAAGACTAAAGTTGTCCCAATTTAATTAATACAGGCTATTATTTAATAATTTTACTGGCTCAATGACGCTGGATCTTTGTCGTATCATTCATGCCATGACATGCCAAATATTTGCAGCTGTTGAGAGGTCTGGACTGTAAACAGGCCAGTTCGATACTGTTTTAATACAGTCAGACATAGCATTTTAACCGCCTGTTGCTCTCGTCCCCAGTGGCCAAACAGCTCTGACCTATTGAGGTTGGACTCCACTAGTTCGCTGAAAGTGTGCTGAAAAATGAAGGTGAGAGAAATCTCAGTAGGGATTTTCCTTCAGGCCTGAGTCCATTTCAAACAAATGTATTAGACATATATATAACTGAGGACCCTTGGGAACAATATAAGCACCTTGGTAAAATAAAGTTTTTTATATTTTGCATCATATCAGGGTGTCATTTTAAACCCTCTTCAGGTAAACATATCACAATGAAGAACTTTTTATGCTATTACTGTAGTCAGGTGTGGGGTTATAGATTGCATTTAGCCACAACAGGCATCACAACAACCTGGTGGATGTTAAAAGGGTAATATGCCAGGTGAGTCTTTTAATATATACAATTGTACTTATTTTTTGATATAATGATTATATTTATCACCATAGCAGCAGTCAAATGAGTATTTTTGTTGTTTCCACAAAACACAAACAAACAAAACCATTCAGCTAACAGTGCATGTTGGATTTTACTGTAACAGGTTCATCAAGGTCTTTATGGTCACACCTGATAACACAGCTGCTTTCCGAAGGCCGCGATACCGCATTGCTCATCTGTCAGCATTCACCATCAGACTGTCACAGTACAGCAGTGATGGTGTAGTGTTTCTACTTTGAAGGTCACTTACCACTTTAAAGTGACAGGAGAAAGCAAGGGGGTCTGTGTGTCATTCCAGGCCAATACCAGTTTGACATCTGCTTCCCTTGACGTTCAATCACTGTGATTTTCCGTTTCCCACTTGGGCTCTGTGATTCTGTAGGCCAGTTCTGCTCAGGCAGGTGGGAAGTGATGAATGTGGCTCAGGCTCAGGCAGGTGGAAAATGATGAATGGCAACAATCACGTCTGACCATCAGTGGACAAAGTGCATCAGGCGGCAACGTAATGAAAAAGATTGCTAAAGAAGTCCAGTTTCATGATGTTTTATGTGTCTTTCTGTTAATTAACGCTGTTAATTTTTTCCATTATCATATTCATATGTAGCTTATTCAACTAGCAGGATTTGCTTGTGAGCTGTTATTTCATTTAGAATGTGTAAATAAATGCATAAAATGAATGAGGTTAGTGATTTTGGCTTAAGGATCCGATATTCTGCAAAGAAAAGCTGCACTTAATAAAATGCAGCTTTTCTTTCAGTCACCCTGTCCCATCTCATTACATACTGATGCTCGTCTAGACTGAAAGGCAGCCCTCCACTACTGAAACAGGAGCCATGAGAATGAAACTAAATGTTCTGTTGCAGTACTAATCACAATAGTCATAATGAAAGCAGATGGGAAGCCTGTTACAGCTATGAAAAGTTTGCATTTTAACATTTAGTTAACAATGTGAACCCAACCCATTTCATAATCATTTAGATTTCGTACTTAAATCTAAGCAAACTGGGACTGAAAAAGGAAAATTATTAAATGGTAAATGGCCTGCATTTATATAGCGCTTTACTCAGTTCCTAAGGACCCCAAAGCGCTTTACACTACAATCAGTCATTCACCCATTCACACACACATTCACACACTGGTGATAGCAAGCTACATTGTAGCCACAGCTGCCCTGGGGCGCACTGACAGAGGCGAGGCTGCCGGACACTGGCGCCACCGGGCCCTCTGACCATCACCAGTAGGCAAACATGGGGTTAGTATCTTGCCCAAGGATACTTGGCATGTAGACTGGAGTAGCCTGGGATCGAACCACCGACCTTCCGGTGAGGAGGTGACCCGCTCTACCACCTGAGCTACAGCCACCCCAAAACAAACTGGAGTTCATACTTTTTAATCCAGCAACATATATTTATGTATGTCATTCAGATATAAAGGTGCATCTAATCTGTTGAAATATGCTGAAAACGGTTTACATAGCAACTTTAAATTGACAGCCAGTCTATGAAAAGTTTATTGCAGCTTTGTGCTAAATCTCTGCCTGCTTCTTTGTTGTAATGAGCTCTCCTGTCAATAACACGGTGAGTATAGCCCTAACTCACCAAACCACTAACCAGAAGCATTTGTTTGTTAAGTGTTTATTTCTTTCAGGGACTATTTAAAAAATACATAAATCACCAAGGGGACAAAATATAGTTTGTACCAGATTTAGCTGCTAGCTAATTTCCATGTGCAATCCCTGGGCAGGTAAAAGAAAAAAAAACAGTCTAAAAAACACATACTCATGCAAACACAAATACACAAGTGCACAATCAAAAATAAACAACACAAGTATCAAAATCTAAAAAAGATTTTATAAACGTGGCCCGGTCATGGGGAATGAGACAGGACACAGAAAATATTCTTTTTGTGGGTTTTTTATTCTCCCACTGTACTCAGTGTCTGCGACAACAGTAAAAATCAAAGTACACAAAATCATTACAGACAACAGTAGTGACTTTGGTTTCTCTGCACAGCCACTGTGCTACGACAAATACACATGCAGGAATCACACAGCATCTCCCTGTTAGTATGTATCACAGCACGTGACCATTAAACATACAGCCGTCACGCATTCAGAAATCTAACGTGTCGATAGACACGCAAACTTTTACAGCCTCTCACTCTCCAGTGCTCCCACTCGCAGCGCGTGACGCAAACATGCGTGAGTACGTGTGCTCTGGATTAAGGCGGCTCTTAAAGGGGCAGTATACCCCAAAACACTAGGTCTTGTCATCACCATGGCAACTCTACAACCAGACCTCTGGTCGACAGGCAAACAGTTTACAACACAATCACCTCTTTTTAAACCTTTTTTATGTGTAGTGTTAGTTTACTTGGCTACATAAAAGCAAAACGTAATGAAATTAATACAAGACTGAGTACTCAAAATCAATTTTTCAGTTCACAGGAGAATTTATAAGGTTGATGTCAAAGCAGGGCTGGAAAAATGTACCACATATCTAAATACAATATTAGCAAAACTTAACATCAATAATATGAATATCATTTTTGATTAACCATCAATGAAATCCTATTATGTTTAAAATGAGCTATGTTATGTTTTAGTATAATAATATTTAAACAACGTTTTTCCCCATCAACATGTTCATGAGAATGTTTTGTGTTTATTAATTGGATTATGTTCCTTTGCTTTTCCACCATTACGCTTTCCAGTTGATTAGTCATCACCAGTTTGTCCATCTGTATCTGGAAGTCCAACAGGATCTTAGCTCAGTCATTCTTAACCACCGTAGAGGACATGCCCCATTTTGACCTAAGGACTTCCAGGCCATACTCGGCCCAGATGTTCTTGTGTACTATGCCACTCACTCACATGCTGCTGTTACGTGCTGGATTGTTTCAGGGGCATCTTTGCACACCCTACGCCTGGGTGGTAGACCCCAACCTCCAGTATACTGTACTTTTAGCGTATTCCTGTGCTGCCATGATTAGTGCCTTTGTGCAGTCTTTCAGTCCAGCTACTGGAAGGATTTTTCCATATCAGCTACATCTTCTATCTGCCGGTTGTACATGGTGTGCAGCAGCACTTTCCTTCAATAATCGTTCCTGTTCAGCTCCTAGTCTTTCCTAGGTTTCTGCTGCCTCAAGTATTCACTAAGCACACTCAGTTGTGGCCATCTTCCTAATGTACTCATGGATCTTTGCCGTTTCATCCTGGATAGTGGTTCTGACACCTTCCTTTCTCTTAGCATACAGTCTCAAGGCACTGGATTTGGGGTGAAACCCTTCATTTATGGCAAGAGCTTCCTTGTCTTGATGTCAGTGGTGTGCATCTTCTCCTTTGGTCAGATTATTATAGGTGTTGAGTTCCTGGACCTTGTTCTTTCCATTCAGCTGACTCCTCAGGACTTGCATTACCGTCTCCAGGTATTTGGTGATTGCGGCCATTATTTAACACAATGGAGTATAAAATGTAAATGCTCCACAAATGACAACACAACAGAAACTTCAGTGTGTAGGAGAAGCTGATGGTTTTGCTGGTAAATGCAATGCTATCACGAGCGTGTCCCTGGGCTAAGAATAACCTTTACATAAAATTAAGCACAGCTCAAAACTCCAACAGCTCTGAAGAAAAGGTCAGCAAAACAGAATAATTTAAGATTCTAAATTCATCTGCTTCAGTAGTGAGCAGTGACAAACAAACAAATGTTTTTAAATCCATCCAGAAGAAGACCCTTTACGGACGGATTTAATCGCAACGGACCATGGAACGGTACCGATGATGAATAGATCAACCAGATTTGCAAACAATGGACCGTCAGTGATGGCAGGATAGAAGCTGCAGAACTGCATCTGTGGGTGTTCAAAACTAACACCTGACATGGGCATTTAAATCCACCAAGGCAGGAAGAAGTGCCTCAGCGAGCTGAGAAAAGGGCCTTGCATTGACAGGTCAAGTCAATTCAGATGATTGAACCCCAGAGGCAGGAGAACCCCCACAGTCCTTAGGGTATCAGCACCCTGAATGAAATTCATTGTCGTACACACCTTCAGATTGGAGTTCAGTCAAATCCAGCCAGTAGCAGTTCCCAGTCTAGAGTCTAGCCAGCCATACGCAATATCAGACCCTAGTTCAGGGCCCAGCCATTTAATATCAGCCTCTAGCATGGAGTTTAGCCACCAACAGCTAGCAACATATTTCTGTATAGATGTAAGCCAGCCACAATCAACACCATGTTCCATCCCAGAGTCCATCCAGAAACAGCCGACAGAATCTTCCAACACTGAGTCCAGCCAGCCACTACCAGCAACAGAAAGGAAGATGGAAGGTAGAAAAGATCAAATTCTGTGAGAAGAGAGAGTGGGAAACCACTGACTCTGAACTGGTTGTTATCAATAAAAGGGTCTCATTGAAAGGAGGTTGGAGAACCTGGGAACCATCATCTACAGCTATGTTGCCGAGAGGTTTGGGGTAAAGAACAAGATTCAGAGGCAGCAGAAAGGCCCTTTAAACCAGGCAAAGTCCAGGAGACAGTGGGAAATTGACAGATTAGTGAAAGAGAGAAGACAACTGAGGAAACAGTGGAAGAGGGCCTATGAGACAGAAAGGGAGGGAATTACTGCCCTGCTGGAGGAAATAAGGCAACAGCTTACTAAGCTGCGAAGAGCAGAGCACTTCAGACGACAACGTAAGAAGAAAGGACGGACAAGGACCCTTTTCTACAGCAACCCATACAACTTTGTTAAGGGCCTTTTTGTCGAAGAGAAGAGTTGGTGCCTCAAAATGCCCATGAAAGACCTGGAAGAACATCTGAGGAAAACTTACTCAGAGGATCGGAGGCATGAGCCAGTTACATCCCGAGTGACATGCCGCCTATCCAGGCACCTGAACACCAAATGGACATAAGACCACCAACATGGAGTGATGCGGAGGAGGTAGTGAAGCAGGCAAGAGCAGCATCGGCCCCGGGACCCAATGGCATTTCATATAGGCTCTATAAAAACACCCCTCGAGTCCTCAAATACCTGTGGAAGCTGATGAAGGTAGCATGGCAGAAAGGAGTGACTCCAAGGGCCTGGCAAAGAGCAGGAGTTATTCTGTCTCTATATTCTAAGGAGAAGAACTCCTCATCCATCAGCCAGTTTTGCCAGATTATCCTGCTGAATGTAGAGGGAAAGCTCTTCTTCAGTGTCTTGGCCCAAAGACTATCTACTTTCTTGCAAAGAAACGACTATGTTGATACATCACTGCAGAAGGCCGGTATCCGGGGCTTCTCGAATCTTGCCAGAGCTGTAGCGCTGGCCAAGCAGGATCGCTGGATGAATTGGGGGTGTGTTGAAAAGAGGAAACTCACATGGAGTGAAATCTGAGGAAAAGAGTCTAATAGGCTAAGTTTCGTCATCCGAGCAACATATGATGTGCTGCCTTCCCCATAAATCTGCAGCTGTGGTTTAGAAAGGACCCCTCTTGCCCCGTGTACAGTCCCAGCAACACTCAAGCACATCTTGGTTGGATGTAGGACTAGCCTTATGTAACAGTGCTTATATGGTATTAGTCCACTTGCCACAAATGTTAGTGCAATGGGGAAACAGCGCCCCGCCTCTTGCTGTGGCCAGTTAGGTGAGGCTGGCTGCAGTAATCACTGCCAGTCTCCTGTAGCCATACGAGAGGTGAGATGTGTTGTGCCGCACATCATGTATTTAAGTATTATAGATACATAAAACTTGTTTGACCAACTGGCGGGCACAGAGTGTAATAAGTGCCTAGTGAGCACATGTCCAACACCAGTTTTTATGTACTTTTCACTCGTTTAATATTGTGTAAAACTGTATGCTAAGGCGGAATGCTATTGGGATATTCTGCCATAGTGTGCTGTGCGGAGCGGTGTGTTGCGAGCCATTTGCACTGATCCGACACTGTTATGTTTCCATTCAGGAGACTCCTTGTCTTCTTAAAAACACAACACAACACAGAGTCGAGGAGTTCGTTTGGGCCGACCTGTTACAGCGGGGTGAAGCAGAAATTGGTTACACTTAGTCAAGGCAGATACACATGGAGTGTCAGTGTCCATCAGTATTTGTCCAGCCGGGAGGGGGACAAGCAGAGGACTAGCCCTTCAACCCAGGATCTGGGCCCGCTGAAGATCGCCAGGGATTGGCAGATGCAAGTGGACTTGGATCAGAGGCTAATTTTTCCCACAGAGATCTACTACTCTGCGACCAGACCTCGTCCTTTGGTCTAACACCCAAAGACTTGCTTATGTCATTGAGCTGACGGTACCATGGGAGGATGCAATTGAAGAAGCATTTGAGCGTAAGAAGCTGAGGTATGCCACCCTGGCGGCTGAGGCAGAGCACAGAGGCTGGAAGACCAAGGTGTACCAGGTGAAAGTGGGGTGCAGGGGCTTTGTTGTCAGTACAACAGCAAAACTGCTTAGAGAGTTTGGAGTCAGAGGATAGGCGCAACGGCAGGCTATAAGAGAAATAGCTAACACTGCTGAGAGGACCAGTCACTATGGCTAAAGAGGGCTGACATCACTTGGGCAGCTAAGGCAGTCAGCCAACCACGACGCACACAGGCTTGATCAACCCGTGGTGGGCCTGCCTCTGTTCAGGAACCTAACACTAGAATATTTACTGTGATAAACCAGAACCCTGGATGACTGATACAGCTGTCTCCTGGAGGCTGTGCAGCTAACCTCATGGTAGTGCAACCTAACGGAGGAATGTAAAAAGAAAAAAACCATTTGTGCTCTTCTCCCCTCTGCTCTTTTTCCTGTTTCTAGGATGCAGCGGGGAGGTAGAGCGTACAGCCCGATCCAGCAGGGAGGTGTGGGCTGCCAGAGAAGGCGCCCCCCTTCCAGCGCTCCTCTCTCTCGTCTCTTTTCTCTCTTACTTCTCTCTGTCACCTTTTCTATCCCTTTGAAGAAGAAAATATGAGACAAATATAAAAGGAAATAAAACGGAATAACAGTTTAATAATACTAATGCCCAAATTTCTGACGATTTTATCACTAAAGTATGGATGGAAATGAAAAAATAAGAATATTTTAAATATGCCAGAGACACACTGCAGGGTCAGATCAACCCTGACAGGGTCTCCCTTGGATGAGGGTGTTGTTTACCAAGATCCAAGATGGTGGTCTATGAAAACAAAAACTGGTTGCCCTTGGATACAAGATGGCCACAAGCCATGAATTAAATATTATACTCTAGATCAATTTTCTAATCTCTAAACCTAACCAATGAAGTTAAAAAGAGACTGGAAAAAATATTGTTAGAATAATTTGTGATAAAAGGCTGAAACACCCTGTGAGGCACATGATGCGTCCCGCTGGTAAAGCTTCCTGGCTGCCTTTCCTCATAGCAGCCATCCCTCAAGACTTTCTCCATTTGAAGCGATGCATTATCAGGGTAACATCTAGTCCTTTTACTGAATGTAAGATTTTTAGGTTTCTCAGTATAACAAGTTTTATTATTGAAAGTAGTTTCTTCATAAATGACCCTTTATATAAGTTTATCATGGCTCTCAGAGGATTTATCCATTTTCTTAAACGCACGTCCAACTGAGGGTCACGGGAGGTCTGGCGCCTCTTTCAGCTGTCATTGGGTGCACCCTGGACAGCTCGTCACAGGGCTCTCAGGAGTACACAGAATATTAAACATTTAAATGCCATCATAAAAAATACATTAAGTAATATTACAAACACAAAAAAATCTACTCTTAGGCTCTGGTGATAAAATAAATACTTGGCACACAGCTGCAGAGTCTGTACTTAAATCACTGTCTGTTAAGATTTTCAGGTGTTTTTGATGATTAATTCTCACTTAATTTCAACAAAGCTAATAGAAGTGTGATGTCTCCATTTGGACTTATCCTTGTAAACTTTGTGGCACAATTATTCACCAGTCGGGAAAAACAACTGCTAGCTTTGAGAGGAATCTGATCTTTGCCTCCAACATAAAAAGTATATTACAAAAGTGATGTACAGAGTTTGAAATGCTATGATCTGGGGGTGTATAAGTACTAAAGATATTAGGGAGATGACGTGACTACTTGTAAATATACCAAAAATTGGCTTACATAGACACAGAGTCTGTCAGAAGTGTGGCAGAGGTGAACTTTCAAAAAAACAAAGTGAAACCTTTGACTCTGGAAAGTAACCTGACTTAAACCCAACACAACATCTTTGGCATATTTCTAAGAGAAACGTAGTGCAATACAATATGACAGTATTTCATTCTCATGAGTTCATGCGTAACTCATTAATGGTATTAAATGCTGTTTGCTCCTTTGCTGTCTTAAATGTTGGTGCCGTGCATCTCCAGAGCATCCTTAGCATGCTTTAGGCAGAGCTGATGCAGCAAGATAAAAGTGGCTATAATTGCACAATTAATCAATTCTATTGTTTTGTAGATGCACCACATAATGGAGACAAGCCAATTTAGCATGTGTCAGGATGGATTGCTCTATTCTGAAATCAGTTTCAATACTTCAGGTGCTTTCCTGATGCTCATCAGTTGATTTACAATTTGCAAAGGATTGATCAATGAGTAATTTAGCTACACTGAATATAAGAAAGACGCTGGTGGAATTATGTGCTTCAATTTTATACTGCCAGTGAACTAAAATGCACAGCTTTCCTTTCCTTTCCTTTCTTCTTTTGGCATCAGACAAACTACATACTGACACCAGAATCAACCAACTGCTTTGTGGTTAACATGCTTCATGCAAAGAACAGATGGACGCCCTCTAATGTAGGAAAGTTGTTAAAGTGACAGTTACGCTTTCTTTTTGCATAGCCAAATCTATTTATGAGATTAGGGCAGACTCTGTCCTAGTGTGCCGCTCAGCTCCATCCTTAACCACTCCTGTATATGACTTACATCCTACACTGTAATCACTCTGTGTGCCCCTGAGGATAAGGCTGCTTTACTCACCCACTTCCTGCTTCATGTTCAGCCCTTCCTTCTCTCATTGCATGTGCATGGGAAATCTACTGCTGTCCCAATTCACTCTGTCAAGTGGCTGGTTAACCTTCCCTATCATCTTCTAAATTGGGGTTTTTGGCACTTGGCAACTGTAATATTTAATCTGCAGAAAATAGTCTTCACATTCCAACTACAGCGAAGAGGCATCCAAAGTCATCCACCGCTCAGGTTAGTTCAGTGAAATATTTAAAGTTGATGGCTTTGACATTATCAACCAAGTCTTGTTTTTACACACATATGAAGTGATTCAGCAACACCATTCCGGAATCCAGTTGTTTCATGGGATTTTCAAGTGCTGTCCCCTTCCGAGTGCACATCATTTGTTGGCGTGTCTAAAATCAAAGGTGACTTTAAAATAATCAAAAGGTTTAGCCTAGGGTATAAAGACCAAAGTCAGCGACTCACCTTAATCATAGCTAACATATTCCTCTACAATTGTTCTTTCTGAAATGTAATCGTTCATATTTTTGGGCCTCTAACCTCTCTGTGGACAATCATTTAGATTAAAGGAATTACTGTGTCTTGATGCAGCAACAACAACAGGAAGCTCATGTAAAAATGGAAAGAAAGAAAGAAAGAAAGAAAGAAAGAAAGAAAGAAAGAAAGAAAGAAAGAAAGAAAGAAAGAAAGAAAGAAAGCCTTACAAACCTCTTTGCATACAAAATGTTTTCTGTGTGCTTTCACAGATAAGGCTTTAATCCTTATGGGCCTGACCCTTCTGCTAACCCTAAATAGGTCACTGGTAAGAACTCCAAAATCATTTTAGATTTAATAGGGTCTGGATTAATAAAAGCCAGTTCCAATACAGGAGATCACAGTGTGTGGTCTATGTTGCTGTAGCTGCCTGCTTAAGGTCAAATGTGCTTTTAAAGATGCTCTTCTGCATACCTCGTTTGTAAAGAGTGGTTGTTTGAGTTAGTGTTGCCTTCCTATCAGCTCAAAGTAATCTGCCCAGTCTCCTCTGACATCAACGAGGTATTCCACCCAGAGAACTGGAGATTTTTCACACATTTGTTCCACACGGTCACTTCTGAAGAATTCTCACATTACTTGGTTTATCATCGACACACACTCCTCACTGTCCACTGAGGTTTGTATAATGGTAAAATTCTATTCAGAGCCCTCTTGGCAGTGATTAGTAACATGCACAGCCACCCCTCATCTTCCACTGCAGCTATATAATAGTTATACATGACAGCATAATTCAACCTAATAAAATGACACGTAGGTGTGGAAAAATCTCAGCACAGACTTCTGACATATACACACCACCAGTCACAAGTTTGGACACGCCTTCTCATTTAATGGTTTTTCTTGATTTTCATGACTACTTACATTGTAGATTCTCACCAAAGGCATCCAAACTATGAATGAACACATACTGAATTGTGTAGTAAACAAAAAACTGTGAAATAACTCCAAGCATGTTTTATATTTTAGATTCTTGTAAATATCCACCCTTTGCTTTGATTACTGCTCTGCTCACTCTCGGCATTCTCTCCATGAGCTTCATGAGGTCGTCACCTGGAATGGTCCAACAGTGTTGAAGGAGTTCCCAGAGATGCTGAGCACTTGTTGGCACTTTGCCTTCACTCTGCGCTCCATCTCATCCCAAACCATCTCCACTGAATTTAGGTCAGCTGACTGTGGAGGCCAGGCCATCAGATGCAGCACTCCATCACTCTCCTTCTGGATCAAATAACCCTCACGCAGCCTGAAGGTGTTTGGGGTCACTGTCCTGTTGGAAAATAAATGATGGTCCAACTAATCGCAAATTGGATGGGATGCATGTCGCTGCAGGATGCAGCCATGCTGGTTCAGTGTGCCTTCAGTTTTTAATAAATATCCAACAGTGTCACCAGCAAAGCCCCCCCTCACCATCACACTGCCTCCTCCATGCTTCATGGTGGGAACCATGCATGTAGAGAGCATCCGTTCACCTTTTCTGTGTTGCACAAAGACACGGGGGTGGAACCAAAGATCTCTAATATGGACTCATCAGACCAAAGCACAGATCTCCACTGGTCTGACGTCCATTCTTTGTGTTTCTGGGCCCAAACAAATCTCTCTGCTTGTTGCTTTTCCTTAGTCGTGGTTTCTTAGCAGCTCTTTGACCATGAAGGTCTGAT
>VOQK01028389.1:6423-23443 GCA_015052645.1 Benitochromis conjunctus
TGTAACTCCTTGCCAGTTGAAGAGGCCCCAGTTCTGCTGATGCACCAGAGGCCCCTCACTCCAGGGCTGGGTCCCCGTGTATGCACCCACTCACTACCCCGGCAACACACCAACCAAGACCCAAGCCCCCAAGGCCCAGCCACAGCCCCACCCTGGAGGCGGATCACCCCGAGAACCCTAAGTACAAGACAATCTGGGAAAGAGTGGAGGTCTGAGCTGGTCTTAAATGATTGCTGATCGATGGCTCACAGGTGGGAAGCAGAACTCCACCCAGAGGGCACAACCTGCACACAGGAGTTGTAGTGGAAACACACACCACTCACTCGGACCAGTAATCTCTCCTCTTCCTCATCTTACATTTTCTCCATCTGTCTCGCGCATTTATGTTTTTCACTGTCTGGATAAACTGTACAATTATCTCACAAACACGTTTTCTGACAATCTTAGTGGGAACAGTTTGTGTGTTTGTGCTATTTTCTGAGCTGTTGAAATTAGTTCTGAACGCTGTTCTAGATCGTTCCAGCCCACTTTAGACCCCGGGTTTCACATATATGCAATATATAAATATACAGTACAGATAATTGTGTCTAAGTAAAAAAATATGGCATATGATGCTTTTTTCAGCACATTTGACTGAGAGCCAGTGAATAGTAAACATTAAGTCTGTTGAAAGTTTTGCAACTTTAACATGTAGCACTTTCTAGACCTTTTCTATTCTTAAAGCCTGTCTTGCTCTTTCACTCAGAATCAGGATCTGAATGCAATATTGAGCCAAACATATTGGCTCTTCCAAAATGAGCTCTACAGACTCTCTTGCAGGCTTCTCTTCTTTGTGGGTTTTTTTTTGTTCTTTTATTTTTTGAAAATGTTTGAATAATTTCTATTACTATTCATGAGTGCATGAGAAATATGGCAATGAGTTGGACACTCAGGAAGAAAATGAGTAAAGAAAAAGGTTGGGAAAATAGGTGAAAAGATAAGAATAAGAGGACAGATCTTTTTAAATGTTTGTTTTGAGACTAATGCTGAGAATTTGTCTGACAAACCAGCTGTCATGTTAACAGACAGTATGCTTATGTATGTTTGTAAAGATTTTGTTTAGTTCAGTTTAATTTCGGGCAGTTTCCATAATAGGCTTGCACTTTTCATTTTAGTTTGAGTGGGCTTCATTTATAAATATTTTCATAAAATGTTATTACCCTGCATGAAAAACAAGAACAGCTGTGAAACTTACTATTGGATTCATGGAATGTCTGTTCTTAACACCTAAGTTAATTATAATCAGTAAAAATCACCATGCTTTTGCATTTCGGCACTGCCCTCATTTGTTTGTTTGTTTTTTATAAGGAAACACTTGTACCGCACGGTAGTAACATGCCATGAGATAAGGGTTCAGATAGGCAGTTATCCCTGGATGGAAACACCAATGACTGTTTAATATGTCAAATGTGCAATGCATTCTAAGACAGTCCCTTCTGAGATCAGTCTCCTAGCAGAGTAAGCAAGAAATGGATTGAACAGAGAAAAAAAAGAGAGAGCTCTTTACAGCAAGAGAGCAAGCACACAAAAAAAAATCACAAAGACTTTTATTTAGCAGAGATCCATGTATTTAAACTGTGTAAAATAGCTTCCCTATATAATAAATGCCATCCCACTGTTCACATACCAGCTGCTATGCAAAGATTGTCTAATCCACATTATGAAAGTAGCAACACTACATCGCAACCTTATACTATAGGCCTACGATATTTACAGTAAACATTACAAGTACAAAAATAGAAATCCACAACAATTAACTCAAGCAACAATAAAAACAACATATGACCTGACATTATTATTATTATTATTATTATCATTATTATTATTAATTCAATAATAATAATACTAATAATAACAACAGATAAGACAGTTTGTATGTTCAGCAGTGTGTAGGGGTGGTAACTGATAATGAAATAGGAATCACTAAATTGTTATTGAATTTGTCTCAGTGGGTCTCCACTTTGAGAGTGACCACCACTGCTAAGCAGCATATTAAAGACACTGCATTTGTGCATATTAATACCATGCTGTGGGTCAAATGTTTGTGCATGCTCGAGGTACTTTCCCTCTTTGTTGTGATCAGTCTTGGAATGTTACTCAAAAAAAGTAATTATTACACATAATACCAGAATACTTTTTTCAAAGGTAATGCAGTACGTTAATTAGTCCAAGGAGCAGTAATTATACTGCTCGTTACATTACTTTCATGTTAAGATAGCTGAAATATACTGTCTCATAATCGTCATTTAACAAGATGAGATTACAGCTTCACACACCAACACCAATCCCCATTCTAATGATGACAGAAATATGACATTTCTCTTAGTATTTAGGTATGAACACAAAACAAAAAGGAAATGAGCACAAGCACACTTAAAAGCAATCGCCACAGGGATTCTCATGTAGAAACATGAACATGTAGAAATGGAGCCTGCAGCCTGACTGCTCATCACTGCTTTTGTTAACTGTTCAGGGTCTCAAAGAGCCGAAGTTGGGGTAGCAGCATAATGCAACCGTTTCTATCTTTGATGCAGTTTCTAGTTTGCCAGCTCTCGTCCTTTTGTCCAATAAAAATAAAAGTAATGTCCATATCCACCACCACTGTTTTCATCTTCTGTGACATGAACTGGAGCAACTGAAACAACAGACAAGCAGACCAGCAAAACCAAGGAATTGAACTAGAACTGGTTCTCTACAAGAACTGGTTCTCTACAAGAACCAGTTCTCAATTCCCATTCCTAGTTATGTGTACACTAGTGTGTTTAGGCTTACTTTACTTGAACATGAAGTCCATGCGCCTCTCCTTCATAACAAAGTTGTTAATGATAGCATTGTGAAACTCCCTGGCCTTCAGTTTAATGAGTCTCTCTTTCTCAATTGATATCAGAGCCAGAGATGAAAGTGAATGAGTTTGAGTTTCAAAAGCTGGACATTTTTGTTGAAGGTCCTTTTCAAATAGGAAAGCAAGCAACTGAAGGGGTGATGTGTTCTTCACCATGTGAACCATACAATCCAAAGTACTTCCATATTTAGCCAGGTTATGCAATTTCTCATCACTGATATGAGCTGACAACTCGTTATTTTTTTTGCAGTGAATTAAAGCTATAAAATCCAGGTTGCTGAATGTTGCCTCCTTTTGTGCAATAATTTTTGTTGAGGATGGTGTAAAACAGTCTGTCTCTTATCTTGGACCTCTGTGAAAATCACACAAAACACCATGAGAACGAAACAAGTGGAAGCTTTTGAAAACCAGAGAATGAATCCAGAGGCCATAATTACTTTCTCTGCATCCCACTAATCTGGGTTTTCTTCAATAAATTTAAACACCTTGCAACATGTTAGTAAGAATAATCCTTGAATTTGAGTTCCAGGTTGTGGTTGCTGCCCGTGAGATGTGATGTTTCACTGCTTCTTCAAGCAAGTTGGTGCGTTTTGTAGACTTGTTAAAAATGCTACAAAACTCTCCACAACCTTCAAATGGACTTTATACTCAAGTGTAATCTTTGCAGATTGTGATAGAAAAAGGTTATGTTTATTTTTAATAGTAATGAGTAAATATTGCTTCTTAAAAGCTTTATTTAAAATAGTCTTGCATAAAGTGTTGCAATAAGTACAATGTCCTGTTTGTTGCTGCCCTCAAAAGGTTCAAGACAGTTGGACAGTGAAGGAATATCAAGTTCTTGCTCAAATAGAGGACAGAACAGCATGTATTAGGGTCAGAGTGCTCCTTTTAGCTGTGATGATGTCTCCAGCTGTAAAGAAGACTCTTTTGGCTAAGATGCTAGTACCTAGAATACAATGGTATTTTTTGCCAGAATGACCAAGAAAGCCTATCCCAGACAGCTGGGATAGGCTCCAGCGCCCCCCGCGACCCTGAAAAGGATAAGCGGAAGCGAATGGATGGGTGGATGACCAAGAAAAGATAGACTTGTTCATGGGATTTCCAGCAGCTTGGGTCTTCTGTGAGTGCTAGTGGCATGACCTCCTGGCATCTTATTACCTCCTCCGCAGCTATGGCAATAATGCCTGAAGCTGTGTGCCCGTGGATATTACCCAAATGCTACATTTCTTACACCAAGCCTTTACTGCAGCGACCTGTAGTTGCTGCTTGTTTTGTGGGTCTCACTGCTTACTGCTTTGTCTCTTGCTTTGTAACTGGACAGGCTCCGGTTGCCTAGGTAACCTTTCTAATAGATTTATACCCAGGTCATATGTTAATCAGTGTGTGGCAGAGTGTGGATTTTGGCTCAGCTGCAGGGGACGAGTGGAGCAGTGGGTTCAGGGGACAGTGCTGGGGAAGGCCAGCTGGCACAGCTGATTTTCATCATGCTAATCCCCATTTCTAGTAGCTGCTGGGGCCTGAAGGAGCAGAGCTGGACAAGAGCTGAGCGTGAGCTGATCTGGAGTGGTGCTGAAACTAAGTTGGAGCTACAGAATCCACAGAGCCTCCAGCTCTCATCACTGTAAATTAAAGAGCACTCAAACACCTCCAATGGTCTCAGAATGTGTGTCGTGCCGGGGTTCTGGTAAGTGTTACACAGCGGTATTCTGTACAGTCATTGGTAGCTGCTTCAATTGCTTGCCTGAAAGTTGACAAAAATTGAAAAAAACAAACAGGTTTAAGGATGCAGAATCACAATTTCTTCTTAGACAAACAGTCATTACAAAGCCTGGAGGTGTCTTTTGGTTTATTGCCCTGTAGAAAGATGGAATGAAATGTTGCCTAATAGGTATATGGTACCCATATGCTGATTAAGTGACCACTCCCATACCATAACATCTCCTCCTCTATGCTTCCTTTCCTCTATGATTACAATTCAAATGAGCTTTGGCCAATAGAAGATGGCTCATGTTCACTAGGGATAGGAATCAAGAACCAGGTTTTGTAGATCATGTAGTAACATGAAAGTAATGTAACGAGTAGTATAACAAATTACTTTTCCTGGGAGAAATTACTGTAATGTAATGTACTTTGAGAAATGTGTTCTCTCTAATATGTGTAATAATGACTATTTGAGTAACGACTCCAACACTGATCACAAAAAAGAGCGGAAATATCTCAACAAACATGCAATTAATTTGCATGAATCTAATTTATTGCTACTTAGCAATAGTGGTGACTCTCCAAACAAAGCCAATGAGAACCCAATGACAATCAATAAGAGAATCGATAAGGAATCGAATCGATAAGTATTGTCGTTAATGGAATCTGAATCACTAAATTCATATCAGTTCCAATTGCTAATGTTATCACATGGCTTCTTCTGTCATGGTCCTTTTGTCCTTCCATGCTTTGAAGTATCTCCAGCGAAATCCCAGCTGACAAACTCCAGACGGGCTGTTTTGCCTTTTACTGAGGAGTATCTTCTCTCTGGTCACTCTAATAAAGGCCTGATCGGTGGAGGGCTGCAGAAGTGGTTGTTCATCTTGACAGTTCTCCTATCTCCATATACACACACACACTCAATGTATATGCAAATTTGTCTGTTATACCTTCAGAGATGGGTTACATGCATCATATTGACAGATGACTCTCATGACTAAATCCAAAACTCATGAAAACTCATTTTATGGCATAATTTCTTTCCTATTTGTGACATTTATTCAGACCTACAAATGGAAAACGACAGAACTGATTAATACTGTCACTGAGAAAAACCCAAGATTTAATCAGGATTATACAAGCATTTAATCTCTTGTATCTCAGTGCTTGAATGAGGGTCTTTTTGTGGCTGTTGAGCGTATCCCTTCCTGTTTTTCTTCTTTCTCATTGACACAAGCCAATCAGTAGAAAGATAATCTTTACGAGAACAAAGCCGGATTCCCCGAGTGAAGATAGTGGCTAGTTAAATGCTCTGACTACTGAGTAGAGAGATGGACAACAGCACACTGTAAAAATGTGAGTGGATGGTTCCTTTTGCAGTAGCTTTATTTCCTCCCAAGCCTGCCTATCTGGCACTGTTATTCGAGACTCCACCTCCATGTGATTTACAGGATGCACCCAGACCTGCAGAAGTGAATTATGGTCAAGAGCTCTTTGAGGAAACTGTAAACAACATCAAAATCACCACCATCCATCTGCTGAGGATTGCTTGGCAGAAGTATCCTACACATTATGTTATGCCTTTGAAACAAATCATCCAAATGAGTTACAAAATAACTTCTGGTTGAGCGCCCCTGAATTTTTCGATGCAGACCAGGGTGATGAGCTAATGAAAATACTCGACCGATCGATTTATCCCTACCATCTGGCTCTTTCTGTGGTCATACAATATCTGGGTGGTGGACACCAGACTCAGTAGTGTTGTCAAATTCTTTGATTTGAAATCATCAATAAACATTAGAAAAAAATATCACAGCATCACCTTCGCCCTGAGATGTATTTAGAAGGGTTATGAGCAAACCAACACAAATGAGTTGTTTGCTGTAGAGGAGCATTATGGAAGAAAGAAAGCCGATACTGGTCCATCAGCAGGACCAGTATCTGCTTTTGGATCTACTAAAGCCCTGTCCATCTCCTCCTAGTCCTACTGCCTACCTCTCGGAATCTCCTCCATTCTCTTGAAACTGTACTGGGAGACGCAGCGAACCTTCTGGCAATGGTGTTAATGTACCATTCTTTAGGAGTTGGACTACCTTTGCAACCTTTGTAGGCTCCGGGTATCACCACATACTATGATTAGTGACATGGACTTTTGCCAAATGCAAAACTAGTGGGAAAACATATTTTGAAAAGATGAGGTGGGGAAAATATATCTATGGCCTCTATGGTTGTTTTGTTGTTGCCCCTTTAGTGCACTTAGTGTTAATTTCTTTAACACTATAGCAGCTGAAACTGATTAACAACTTCCTCTGCTGCTTAACTCCCCAGATCAAGATCACAGCAGCATTGTACTTGTGTACTACTACCAAAAAATCACCAGGAACAGTAGATAACTTACAAGCTTTGTTAAAAGAATAATTAGGTTCACACATTTATGTAGCATAAATACATTTATACATAAATATATTAATTTGTCATTGTTTTTAGCAGTGCTATATATTACATGAACATGTCACGGTCCTGGGTCGGTGACCCAGTGTTTTCCGTTTTGTTTTATTAATCCCTGATTTCATGATGTGTCTTTGCTAGTCTCTTGGTTTTGGTTTCGGTCTCAAGTATTCCTAGTTCTTTAGTATTTTCTGAGTTCTAGTTCTTAGGCTTTGGTTCCATGTCCCCTCTGTTCAGTGTCTCTGTCCCTGTCATGTGCTTCCTGTTTTATTTTGATAGTGCTGTTCTGTGTTCAGCTTCTGTCCCCTGTCTCATCTAATTAGTTCCAGCTGTGTTTCCCTCCAGTCTTCCATTCCCTGATTTCTCCGGTGTGTATTTTAGTCCTCTGTCTTCCCCTGCTTGTTGCCGTGTCGTAGCCTCACCCTCCTGTGTATTTCCTCCGTGCTCCTGGTTAAAGGGTAATTTGTTAGTTTCTTAGTCTTTAGTCTCTTAGGTCCCCGTTTCCAAGTTAGTTTCCTGGTTCCCAGTTTATATGTTCTGTTCCCTGCATTTTGGCATTTGAGTTTTCACAGCGTAATAAAAGCTGCCTCTTTCAGTTCATTCCTCCGTGTTCGAGTCCTGCATTTGGGTCCTTCCTCCTGCCCGCCACACAGCGAACCATGACAGAACACGATTAGTAAACAATGTTAGTGGTTCTTTAGTGGAGCAGGCACAAAGGTTTTCCATGGCTCTCAGCACAGAATCATAGCCACAGGTAAATCTCCAGGCACCATTTTCTTTTCTTAAGTCATGCACAATCATTCTTGCATCAGATTCCAGATCTAGTACAGTACAGTCCTGATCAAAAGTTTAAGGTGAGTGGGAACATTTCTCCAAGTGGTAAAGACGACCGCACGAAGGGCATCTACTGTCTGGAACTGTTGTCCATTTGGATTTAGATCAGGGGAACACGCAAGATGGTCCAAAAGAGTGATGTTATTCTCCTGCGGACATAGTGTACTGTAGCGTTGTCCTGTTGAAAAACCCAGCCGTTACCACACAGACGAGGGCCCTCAGTCATGAGGGATGCTCTCTAGCCAGCAGCCGTTTGACGCCCCTGCACCTCCTGAAGCTCCAAAAGCACCCCAGACCATTATGGCGCCCCACATCTCAGGTGGGATCTGCTTGCAATGCCAGTAACGTTGGAAACCATCAGGACCATTAAGGTTAAATTTTTTTCTCATCAGAGAATAAAACTTTCTTCCACCTTTCAATGTCCCATGTTTGGTGCTCTCTAATATAAAATTTGGTTAATGATCTGAAACTTGTGTGACAAATGGTAAAAACTAAGAAATCAGGAAGGGGACAAATATTTCTCACAGCGCAGCATATATGTTTTCACTTAAAACACACCCTCTAGGTGGAGTCATGTGATCTCAGGCTTTCAGATGTACCTATGGTAATTAACCAAAAAAAAAAGACACGCCTAACTGTTAAGTCTTTGTTAGAGAATTTCTAGACTCATTTTTTGATGAGGAAAAAAACATCATAAGATGACAGAAAAAAGACAAAATGACATGTTATATAAAGTGGCACACTATATTACAGTACATGATGTTTCATATTGGTTAAAGAAACCGTAATATACAAAGATATCCTCTGTCATACAGAACATGGTGAAGAATGAAAAATGGTTTTCACAACTGGCAGAAAAAGACGTCATGCTAATTTTAGTGAAAGGTTACTGTGACTCACATCACTTCACTGCTCCATTGCTTCCTTCATTAAGCCTCCCTCAAAAACATAATGCATACCTCAATAATTAGCTTGGTCAAAACTGCAGCAGGGATCAAACCTTTGTTGCCAAAGCAATGTGACAGGGTCAGAGTTTGCTCACACAGCCTCATTTTGTGTTTGACAACTGATATGTTTGGTGGCCTTTGCTTCTTAGCCGTGACCCTTGCAGTGATTCCTGTGATCTGAATATGGAATTGTGTCCTCACCAGTGAATGTTAACGCACATTGTGACCTCGCCACAGCACACGTTTGTAACTGTAATGAGATGCCTCGACAGGCACTGCACACACATCTAATTTATATAAGCCCTCTCTGTGCCATATGTTAGGATATGCTTCTGTGAGCTCAATTCAGGTCAAGAGCTCATTGGCAGGCCAGGAACATTTACCACACATACTTGCTCGGCACATCCATCGTCTGCTACGCTTGGAGACTGCTTTGTCAATCCAATTATTCCTCATATTACTGCAGGGAACGTTTGTTTTCCTTATCACAAGCAAACACGTGCGTTAAAGTTGCAGAAAGTTAGAGGCAGGAGCAGGAAGAATGTAAATATATAGAAACAATGGGCTTAGTAACAAACCTCAGGCTAAGCTTTGGTACAATTTGAGATGAACCACCGAGGATTACACAGTTTAATTTGTGGGATTGTGTGTGAGTTTTGCTGTAGGCTGTGAGTGCAGACCAGGTGGTCCAGTTTTATCCAATGTTTCTTTACACACATACTCACACAAAGATTATGAAATAATTTATGATCTAGATCCTTAGTATATTATTTTTTCAGTGCCTCTGAGTTAGTTAGTTTGCTAGTCTCATCTCCATATTGTGTCTTCAGCATCTTTGTGTTTGTTTATCATCAGTCTCCCCAGTCCATCCATATCTATTTCTCCAGTTGTGTACCCGTGTCTGGTTTCTTTGTGTTTTTGTATTTTCAGTCTTTGTCTCAGTGTTGGCTTACATTTAGTCTGTGTCTGTTTTATAGTTTATAGTTTCATGTTAGGTTTGTCATCAGTAATGTGTTTATATCTTGATCTATATTCCTAGTTTGTAATAATTAGTCTATTTATCTATCTTGTCATGCCTCCGTGTCTACTCTGTGCCCTGTCATTTTCTAGCAGTTGTTTTGTGGTCTACCTGTTAGTCTACCTGTGTTTACTCCTGCTCGTGTCAAGTTTGTTTGTGTTTCCTGGAACCTGGATCTTGGTCTTATTTTGATAGAGTCTTGTTCTGTGTGCATTGTGTTGAGTTTTGATTCTCGTTAGTCTAATCTTGTGTTCTCCCCTGATTACTGTGTGTGTGTATTTAAGCCCTTAGTTTACTTGTGTCCTTGTTGTGATCTCCCTCCAGCTGTGTGTCCTGATTATTTAGTGGTTCTTCCGTAGTGTCCCAGTTTAGCAAATTCTTAGTCTCAATCTATTTTAAGTTCTTATTTTGTAAATCCAGCAATAAAACCTTACTTGGAGTTCAGCCTTGTGTCTGTGCATTGCATTTTGGATCTTCACTCTGCCTGCCACACACAACGTATTGTGACAGATAACTATTGTGTAAGGAATCTAGCCTCACACAACACCTTTGACTTATGTGGTAGACAAAGGAATCATCTGAAGAAATTATATTATGCTTTGGATGGAGAATTTATTACTGTATCATGGCTGGCAAACATGTGATTAATTTATTGTTGGTTTTGTTTGTTTCATGGGCTTTACCTGATGTTGACAAGTATAGTGTAAAAGCAGAATAACCCTTAAATGCATAGACATTGCATGGAAATGCATACTTAGAAAGCATCTACTTTTTGTAAAATGTGGAGAAACAAGTGACCACAGCTTGGCACAGAATTCCACACACTATCCTATACTATTCTGTGTCCTGAGCTGGAAGATTTCTGGACAGGGTATTTTGCTATTATGTCAACTGTTCATGGGGTAATTCTTCAGCCATGTCCTCTGATTGCTATATTCGGGATTCCTGATCGCTCACTTACACTTGATTCTGCACAAAAGGATATCATAGCTTTCACATCCTTACTAGCGAGACGTCTAATTTTGTTGCATTGGAAGTCTGCTAAATATCCTACTATTTCCCAGTGGCTCAAAGATGTCATGGTTTTTTATAAACTTGAAAAAGTTAAATATACGCTGAGAGGTTGCACAGCCAAAGTGGCAACCCTTTATTTCTTATTGTACTAGTCTAAAGGTATTGCCTGTTTAAATGTACATCTGTTGCTGTTACATTCCTGTAATATGTTTGTTGGTTGTGTTGATCCGTGTGGGACGTGGGGGTGGGGTTGCTCTCTGTTTCAGAGTGGGTTTTTGTTTAGCTGTTTTTTTCATACATAAGGAAAATGAAGAAAGGTTAATTGTATCTTGATAACTGCAAGTCTTTTACTCGCTCACTGTAAACCTTTTCTTCTCTCCTTGCTGTGCACCTAGCCCCCCAACTTCTCTTTGTTAACCTCTTCCTTTAAATACTTCCTCATTCCACCATCAGGCCTTCTTGTCCTTTTGTCTCTGTCCAGAACACACACCAAAACCCGTCCTGGTAATTGTGTAGGCAGCAGATTGGCGACCTGTCCAGGGTGTTCACCACCTCCTGCACTATGACAGCTGCAATAGGTTCCGGTCCCCTGAAAACCAGGATATGCAGGTGAGGGTGGATGGATGGATGATTTATAGACTGTCTCTCTCTGCACTTGTCTTCCAGTTCCTGTATTATTGTCTCATGTTTGACTGGATGCTTTTTCTGTTTCTGGATCTTTCCTTTTGCGTGCCTCTTGTCTGTCTTGATTACATCACTAACCTCCATCACGTGCTTAATACTTCTGTGCCCTGTGTTTGGTTTTTCTCCTCCTCCATGTAATCACAGTCAGAGAATCACAGAAATGGCGAGGCCCCGTGGGGTCATCAGTGAGTGGCTACAGTGACCCGTGGACAGACCAACCGTGAATCACTGAGCACGTGGTGGGTAGGTGGGTGCACGGGATGTCTGCTTTCACACGAAGCCATGACATTTCTTCACAGGTTAAACTTTTCCCACACACTTGCATAACTTCCTCCATCAAACATGACAAAACGAAGGCTAGCTTGATACACATTAGCACCATGCTCTCTTGCTTTGGATCCAGGTGCTGCTGTTGATTCGGATGATGATGCATTCAAGCGCAGACTGCGCTCGCATTTATTGTAAGTCAGATCTTGAGCGATGTAAAAAGATTCTGCGATTTTGTTTCCATACATTTTTCAGACACCTTTTTATTTTCATATGTAGTCTCCACTCACTAGTGGCTCATCCTCCTCAGGAAATATCAATAATTGTAGAGTGAGGGAAAACATTTCTCCCTTTCACATGAAATGAATATATGTCAGGATTTCTCCTGACAGATTCTTCTGAGGACGTTTCAGTTAATTCCTTTTCATGTCAGCCTCAGAACTCATCATTTTCACTCGATCAAAAGGCTGCAGGTTCATTTCACATAAGACAAACAAACACATGAAGCAGAGTCCACGCAGAACTCCAAGGCATGCTCCCACTGCGCTCAGGAAAACACATCCATACTTGTTTTTCTAATATTCAGAGGTTAGCGATGAAGGCTCTTGATGTTTTTATTCAAAGACCTGTGAGCATTAGTGGTTCTGCAGAAATACAGCAGCCTGAAGATTTTATTAACCTTACACAGTTGTTTTTTCTCAGTATGTGAACATGAAGAATCTGTTCCTGAAGGCTGAACTTAACTGTGAATGACCAAAAGATCAGCACGGCATCTTAATTTCCCCAGTGTGTTTCCCCTCAGTGTTTCTCCTGCAGTATGACTGACTGCAGGCCTGCCTTCACGCGCTCGCTTTCATTGTTAAACACACATTCAGTCACATTGGTGCATTTCTGCCGTGTTTCCTCTCTTGTGCATTAAATTGTCGTTCACGGTCTGCGTCATATAAAAAGCATTCACCAGGTGTTAATACAGTTTGAAACGTCAGCAGGTGAACAGTATGACAAGACAAGTGTGAGTCTGGTCCAAAAACATTTGAATGTGTTTGTTTATGCTTAAAATATGAATCTGTTTCATTCAGTGTTGGGGGCAATACTGAAAAAGTTGTGGGGGGGCTTTCTCCAGACTTCCTATATTCATTTCACACGCGGTCATTCATTCAGCGGGTGTCTATTAATTTTACTAGAACAAAACCAAAGTCATTAAAATAATGCAATAACACATTTCATTCATTTATTTATTGGTGTAGTGAGAAAAGAGCCTGACGGAGTTTCTTCTTCACCCTGCACTCTGCACTCCTGCCTTTTTGATGGAGTTAGGTGGAGGTCCATTTGCACACAGGGAGTCCTTGGCTTTGACAGGACCATCACCCACCTCCTGTCTAGCTGTTTAACATGAACAGTCATTTTTCTTCATGAGAACAAAGGAGAAAAACCAAGTTAAAAATTCTGGAAGATGCACAAATGAAGCTTATGTGTAAGTTCATGAAGGAAGATCTGTAATCGCTCAGCTCCCTGCGTTCTTGGATGTTTGGCTGCACGTATGTTCATTACATCACTTCCACTTTCCCACAATGTCAAATACTGACATCATCACGCTAGTCTACTCATTCTCTCACCTGCCTGCTCTGAGCCAATCAGCATCCACTCTATGTGGTTTAAATCTGTGCTCTCCATCATTCTCCTCACCCACCTCCTCACCATCTCCACCACACCCAAATCCCTCTGAGCCCCATCAGAGCCTCAGTCTTCATCTTCACATTGTGGGCGGTCCTGTCCTCATTTCTACCAACGCTGGAATCCCATTCATGGCAGTCTAACCGCCAAAGACATGAATCAGTTTCTCTTTCTCAATCAATCACATTCAGTTAGAGCTGATATTCCAGGCGCCTGCTTAAAGAACGTATTTGGTGTGAACGAGTGAATGAAAACCTCGTTACAAATTGGTCAGTAGAATCTAGTAAAGGTGAAAAGATGCTGCGAGTGTCTTCATAAAGTGCAGTGTTTCAGTAAATGCGTCTGATCTTTGGACGGCTATCGTCAGAGGGCAAACGGGTAGCGTTTGTTTGAAGTGCTGAACACGTTGCTTCAGAGAAACAGAAAGTGTGAAAGTGTTGAGCGTGTTAATGGTTTAGACTAAAAGTGCTCTCTCCGCTCTTTGATGCTGTCAGGTTGCAGCTCGAAGCGGCTTGTTTCGACACTTGATAAAAGCCCCTCTCGTACTTGTTTTAGATAACCATTACAGTCTCATCCTCTCACACGGTTGTTGTCCTGTTTAAATATTACTGAGCGCGCTGTCTGGAAACTAGAGGCTCCCTCCATATATTTTTCATTTCACTCAGTGCCTGAACAGGAAATCTCTCTCTGTATCTGTACATGAGCGCTTCAAACATACAGTAGGCACAACAGAGCCTACAGTGCCCCCCTGGAGCAGTTCAGCCTGCTGCTCAGAGGCTCTTGAATAATGTTGCCTGGCACTTTGAACGTGAAACCCGGCACCTCCTGGTCCCCAGCTCACAGCTGGAGTGTTCCCAGTTGATGCCAGGCTCCAGCCAGCAGCCCGTCTGATTTCCATTCAACCTCTTTACAGCCAAGCCAACTGGGTCCCCTGCGGCCCCGTATGGTGAGTTCTCATTTTCATGTATTTTAATTGCAGAATGTGGCATTTAAAACTTCTTACAGGCTCTGTTTGTGTGGTTCTCTTTATTTTTTATCCATCACTATTCACTCCCAGTTGGTGGTGATATCTAACATTTGGCAGTGTATCATTCAATTTCTATCCAAATATAAACTGAAGCAGTTCTCATAAATATGCTAATAATATCCCACTCAGCCTCCCACCTTTTGAAATTAAGTTTCCCAGATTGCTTTTGCACAAAACAAAATGGGAAATAGTTTGTTTTAATTGGGAGAAACTTGAAAGGTAAATCTTTTATTGCTGTAAAGACGCAATCCTACAAAAATGTACTGTACTGATAAATAACATGTTCGCTGTGTGTGTCCACAGCTGACATGTGTGCATCCAGAGTGTGTTTGTAGCCCAAAACAATTAAAATCATCAGTGAGCCACATTTCACACTAACATGTTCCTTCATCACACACACACACACACACACACACTGCAGTTTAGTTGGACTCTATACCACGCACTCATTTCTCCATTTAAGTGTTTCGATTAAACTTTGAAAACGGTGCAATAATAATTTCAGTAATTACTGAAAAAACAAAACAATGTATTACACATTATTTGTTACTTTTTCTTCAAATGAATGCAATCCTACATACAACAATTACTCACTGGGGAAAGTTATTTGACACACTACTCGTTGCATAATATTCTCATTACTTTGCAAAGTGACCTGAAGCTCATTGTGAAATAATTATCAGTTAACAATATAAACAAAATTAATAATATGAACAAAAAATGCAATCTGACCACACCCCAAATTATTTTACAAATGTGGGCTCGACGCCATCTGTGCATGTCAGGCGAGTTGTCCACACGTATTTAAGGTTTTGAGAGAGATGCTAGTGTAGATTTGTACACAGTTCTTTCTTTTCGTGTTCATGGATGAACACAAAGCAGAGAATAGAAATCAAAACCAAAACTAGCACAAAGAGACTTCAGAGCAATCGCCATGGTGATTCTACAGTAGAAACATGAACACGCAGACATAGAGGCTGCAGCCTGACCGCTCAGCCATTTGTTCAGATTCAGGCTCTGGCTGCTGGACTGGGGTCTGCATACACTCTGCTTTAACATCACTACTGGTTCTTAGCTTTGTGTTAGCATGCTGTCGGTGCAGATGTTTTCAAAAACTGGAAGTTGTGTTAGCAGTTTAATGTGATTATTGAACGCGGTTTTCACTTTAACATCACAGTAGTCAAGCTGTAAACTGCTCCACCAATTTTTCTCATCCGATACATGAACTGAAATCAGTTGATTGCCATGAAAAACACGTTTGATCATTTTTTCTTTATTTCCTGCAGATCACTGCAGAACTTTTGTAACGCAAGTAACAACATCGCTTTAACTGGAACGTAATTAGTGAGTTTAGTACAGTAACACATTACTTTGTAATCCACACCTGCATGCTGCCAAAGATTCCACTGTTATAGAGGTGTTCACACTTGCTGATGATCAGCTAATGGAGTGCATTGCACCATTTGTTCTGTTAGAGCCTTCCTGGTGCCACGCCTTGTGTTCAATTAGTAATTAGTCTGCAGTTCACCTTCCACTTGCCTGGTTGCCTCGTTCATACGAGCTATTATCTCTTGCTTTCTTTAAGTGTTTCTTTAAGTATGACCCTCTGTGCTGTTTTTTTTTACCAGCTCACCTGCTGAACTGCATCACTGTGCATGACCATCACCTGTTTTTTGGATAAGAGATTTGGATTTTGGACCTTCACTCTGTTCTCTGCCTTTGTTGCTCTTTCTCCTGTGAACTGTTACACTAAATGGAAAAAACACTATAAGACACAATGATAAGGATTCCCATACTGAACATGACACAGAGATCACAGACAGGCAAACACTGGGGAGGCTAAATAACCAAAACACAAGAATATCACAAGTGAAACACTTCACCACCACGACAATAACACACATGAAGGAAATGAAACTCAAACTACTCAAACAATTGGACCATGACATATCTGACCCTGTCTTTGCTGCAGGACTAAGCCTGTCAAAACAAAGCCATGCCAGCAATTTAAAAAAATGACGGCAGATGGAGTATAATGACTTTCTTTCGCCTGTGCTGGTTTACATCCTTGAGAGCAGGTAGATCAGGGAAATCAGAATTTCTGCAGGACAAATGAGCGAGCCGGACTTCATGCATTCAGATGCTTTTATCATCCATGGGACCTGGAGTACAACACTCACAAAAGCTACAAGGAAAACAACCAAGCCAAAGCTACATCAGCTCCATTAAAAATAATGATCCCGTTCAATAACATGAGCAGGGGCTATACTGCAGCGCTGTGGACTCCAGGAAAATTACCAGGAAAATTAGGCTCCACATTGTATTCTTCTGCTCGCTTGTTACCATGGCCACCCCGACCCAGGCGGCTAATGAAACCGCGTGCATATATGAGATTGTCGACCGTCCTCTCTGCCCTTGTTGATGCTGCTGCTCCCATGTGCGGCGGCGGGGGCTGCCTTTACATAAGAAGTGGCGCAGGTGGCAGCCATAACTGTCTGCTATGACAGCACCTTAATTAATATCAC
>VOQK01028394.1:0-12600 GCA_015052645.1 Benitochromis conjunctus
ATTATTTCATAATTATCCTATATTATTGTTTACCTATCTTACCTGAATGACATGTAGAACTGATGAAGAGGTAATTTAACTAGGCCAAGGAGTCGATCCTGCCCTGAGCTTCTACTCTTCTGCCACACTTCTATCACCATCAGATTATTCTTCATCCTCTCCAGCAGCTTAGCTGTTAAGGCCACAGGTGTCACCTAAAACAGAGAAATGTAAAGAGTGCATTTAGATCAAGCTGCAGTCACTGAGAAATCACCAATGATCCCCACAACTCGAAATGCCAGATTTAATCGACGCAACAAACAGCTTCCAAATCTGGTAACTTCTGGATGAATCAAACAAACAGACTAATGTAAGCCACAGACTAATTTCTAATACTAGTTTATGCTAATTCATTCAGCCGTTCATTTTACTACTAGTTTCTAGTAGGATAGCACAGTATCAGGCACATAAATAAAATATTAAAAAACCATGTGACAATATGCAAAGCTTTTAAAACACACAAAAAAAACCTCTTTATGACCCACATACTCCTGTATTACAAAAAACAGCTTTGTGCAAACGGTTTGTAGATCCTGGAGCAAAACAGACTGAAGAGAAGAAGTTTTGTGTCTTTTGTAAATTCAGTTTGAAAAAACATTATAGCAATTTCCCTTCATAAATAAGATCATTCCAATGACTCAACAAAGTATAAAGCCAGGCAGCCAACTTTAAATGTGATGAGAATAATGGACCTGCAGCACTTACCTGAACAAAGTTAAACGTAGGGTTTGACTGACCCCAGCTGACAACAGATCTTGCTGGTTCATCACACCAAAACAGTTTACAGTTCAAATAAACATTCGGAGCCTGCAGAGGCCCACAGTTAAAGTTCTTCCCATCTGGTACCATGAGTAAGGCATGCAGCAGGACCTCAGGCTCCTCCTCCACCTGCTGCCACAATTTAGGAGGAGATGTTTGATAGCCGGAAATAGGAGCAGGTTCCCTGGAGGGTCTCTGAGGTGTCCAAACATTCAGCCTGGCTTCTTCTAAAGAGCAAGCCGGTAACTCCTCCCTGCCACTGGTAGCATGCTGATGTCTGAGGGTGGTTTGTCTCTCTGGACTTTGTGATGGTGACATGTCTCTCCAAGTCAGCTTCCTTTGACTTTTTTCAGAGGAGAAACCTTTACTGTGTGCTCCAAGTTCTAGTGACACCTGCAAAATATATCAACATTACTTCTGTGACAGTTACTTTCAAACCTTACTTCCTGAGTAAAAGAAGCAAGCCGACGAAAATATATTACCTTGAGAGGTCCAATCTCCCGTGTTTCACTGTTCCCTTCTCTCTGAACTGGCAACACAACAGACTGACTCAGCTGCTCACTCTGCAGCACACTGCGCAGTGGATGAGCTGCCTTACCAATGGCAACAGGCTGCAACACAGGATGCAGTGATTTAATACATACCCGAGCATTTAAAAGAAAACAACAATTAAATATCCATTAAAAATCAAATATTTTTTTATATTTAATGGATATTTCATTAAAGCCATGTGTTTGTAGAACACGTTAGAACTATAACAGACTCTTCAATATTTTAATCACACTTGTGTTATTGTCTGAAATGTGCAGGTCAAAAATATTTTAACTTTATAACAACCAATTAATTAAAATAACCATAATGTAAAACAGTGGCTCATCTCTCAGGAAATAATTGACAAATTTTAACAAAATCAAATTACCAATAGTCCGTCTGAAGGTACTTACTTTCCTTTGGTCACTGTTTCGTGAGTAAATCTTGAAAATGAGATCAGTTCTCCACCACTGTTCAACTGTGGCTGTACTGAAGTTGACAGGAAACACAGAGAGATGATGGAAGTTCACAGCTAAAAAAACATAAGAGTGTTTGTCAGTCAAAAACCTGAAGCAGCACAAGTAGTACCTTTCACTTAGGTTGGTTTCATTAAAGCACATTCTGGCTGGTCATACCTCTTCCTGTGACTTTACTGGAAACAACTCTGGTCACCTCCCCGTTTCGACTCGCCTTACTGCGATTGTGTCGATTTGAAGTCACTGGGAATGAATACTCAACAAAATATGTACTAAAAGAAGAAAATAACATGTCTTTTTCACTAATAATTCATATTTTTATAATGAAGTCAATAATTTGCATTATTATTATTATCAAGATTTGAGATGTTTTCCTAACCATTTCCTGGCAATTAATGGTTGAGGAGGTTTTCCTTTATTTGAGGTTTTTCTGGGTGTTGTAGTTGAGCTGCCACCAGGTACAGTCAGAGACTCAACCGTCACTCTTGCCAGTCGGACTGAACTCAGCAAAGTCAGCTGCTCTGCACTCAGGTGAAAATGGAGATTCCCACCATCTCCTGACTGCTGATCCTCTGTATTTTGGCTGGACACAGAAAAACATGGTTGCCATATAAGAAAATGTATGTAGATTAGGTTAATCTTGCATTCAGGCCAAAAATTTCACATATCTAAGAACAACCTGAGCCTCTGAAAGACGCTCTAGCAGCATGGCTTTAAAACAATACGTAAAGGCCCTCACCCTTCACTAATCTTGGGTGAAGATCCAGTCAGCTTTTTTGGCTGATCTTTACTTGAGGACACGATCCCTTGGCGCTCCTCCTCAGTGTCACCTAATGTGGTATCTGTGATCTAAAAGAATGACTAAAGTCAGTTATACTAGAAAGTCAGTTAAACTGAGAAAGCTTACTTTACCAAAAGAAAAACATATCAAAATCAACTACTTACAGGAGTTTTGTAGAACAAATTTTCCAGCAAGCTCTGATCATACTGTGGATCATTGAGCTCACTATCGCCACAGACACTGCTATGACCAGACAGAGAATCAGGGGAGGAGCCTTGTCCATCCCAGAGAGGAAAAGCAGAAGTAGAGCTTTAAAGAAAAGAGAGAGAGAGAGAGAGAGAGAGAAAAAAGGGGAAACTTTAAGTGAAAACAGAACATCCTACATCTGCATCTGGATATAAATCCAAACATGGATACCTGCCAAGTACCAGATCGACAGCTCTGTTGTCTATGTCAACAGGTCTGTCCAAGCCACTGTCTGCGATTACAGTAACATCATCGGAGTGCTTCAGAGTTAAATCAGTGTGAAGGATATTTTCAAGAAACATCCCAGAAGGAGAAGACAAGGGCCTGCAAGGAAAAGAAGAAAGTCTTACAGAATGTGAATTGGTAAGAGCGAGAAAGCACTTTTTTTTTTTAATAAATCAACACTAACTTTGGCAGAGGTTGGATGTTATCCTTTGGTAGAGGCAATGGAGTATCTTTCAAAGCCGCAGCACTATCCGTGTCAGATTTTAAAGCTGATATCACCATTGCATTTCTGAGTTTGTTTCCACGGTCGAGAATAACTGCAATGAAAGAAATGAAATAAATTAAATTTCAACATATGCGTTTCTGCACACTGATAATGAAGGGATGCTTAAACAAACCTGAAATTATATCATTAGTTGGTTGATTTAAAGGATTCACAGCTGTTTGACTGTTCTGAGATCTGTTTGTTGTTGGCATCTGATTTTCAAGCATCTCTTCCTTGTCCCTCTGTGCATTTTGAAAATATAAGTGGTCCTTCCCTCTGAAAATATTATAGCAACGGATAAAGTAAGATCATTGTCCTCAGATTTAAAAATGACATTGCGTATGCTAAATAAAGAGATACTGTGCAGATGTTTGAATAAAGCTCTAAACCTTGGTGTGTTTCCACCACTGCTCCCAGCTGATTCTTTCCCACTGTCAGCAGAGAGCAACCTGTGCTGTGAGGGCACTGTCATTGTGGTAACTTGTCGTCGCTCAGTGCTGAGGTCTTTGTGGGGACCGGAGCCGCTGCTGTCATAAGCTTCTGTCAGTGGTTCCAAACTAAGGGCTACCTGATGAGGGGCGTAAGAAAAAGCTTAGCTGTGGACTGTCCTCAATGTCACAAATTGAGTGAGCAAAGCCAAATATCACTCAGGTCCAAATAAGCACTTGGCAAGTAAATATGATTTTGAGTTTCCACTCACCTGTAGCTCTCCCAGCTTTTCAGACGTTGGAGATACAAGAGTGTAAAATCCACTGATTGACTGCGACAGTGACAGGCGGGAGATGCCAGCGACCTGAGCCCGTGCGACTGGCAGGTGATCTGGTTTGCTCAGGACTTCCAACACCAAAGAGCCCATATCTGTTGATGAACAGCATACTGTAGATTTACAGAAGATGGAAGCAGCATAGCAAACTCAAGAGCATCAACCTCTTCTAACTACCTGTGAGGTAAGAGGTGAACTGTTTTGGGCCACAGCGGATGGGGAAGCGAGCTGTGGTCTTGATAGTTTTCTGTGCCAGCTGTGATCCATCTCTGGGAAAGAAATGTGTACCGTCGGACGACTCTCCCCACCAGCGCAGCCTGATGAATGTTGCAGATGGTGGCTTGTGAACTGTCCATAACACTCGGCCTATGGTCACCTTCAGGAAGCATCTGAGCTGGCCCTCGACCAGAGGTGGGAGACTGGTGGATGGGGATACATCACTGGGGACTGCAAGAGTTAAAGTGGAGACACAAATATAGTCATAGAATGAATATGCAATATTTCAATATTTTCTTTTATTGTCTTTAAATTTAAAAACAATGGACAAATATAACAGATTGGATATCACAAATTATATCAAGCCTTTGTCTAGAAAGAAAAACATGTACTGAAAGATCTTTCTTTTCTCCCATGGAAAACGCTATGTCCAGATGAACAGAATCAACTTTTTGGGATGTACTGAAAGATTTTACCTACTGTTTTTCATTAACCCAGTAAAAAACAATAGGTTAAAGAGGGAAATTTTTACTGTCAAAGGTACTTTAACCCATACTAAAAATCACACTGACACTACTGTTCAAACTTCAGCGCATGAAGTGTTCAATAAAAAGATGGACATGGCTAGCAACATTACACAGAAAGGCTGTGTTTTGTTTTTTAAACAGTGCTCAGGTAGTACTAAGGGGTTCAAAGTGTGCCAAGAAAATATCCCCACAGCCTTAAACCATCAGCAGCAGCCTAAATAGGTGTACCTAACATAGTGGCCGGTGAGCGTACTCAAGGTCTGATTGCTCACTTAATCTTACAACAACTTGCAAGGTATTAGCAAGTCTTTTGGTATCACTTATGAAACAAATAGTCTTGTTTATTATATATAAACACCACAAAAACGAAAAAGGAAGGGGAAGGAAGGAAGAAAACAGAACCCGAGTGAAGGCTTCCGTTTTAAACAGAGATTGTATACTTTGCCTTTAGCTTTAGCATATTTTGACAAAACCACAAACAATGGCTGCATAAAGTTGACAGTTAGAGTAAACAAACAAAACAGCTTTGTGAAGACCGGCAAAACAAACCAAAAGACAATACATACAAAACAGACAGTACCGTACATAGAGAAATGTAACTAATGAGTAAGTAAACATTTGAGGCTAATCTGAGGCTGACAGCTGTCGATAACAGTACAGTAGCTAACGGCTAGCTAAACTGAGTTTACCTTTCTTTTTGCTGCCTGCAGTTCTGGCGGACCTCTGCTGTCTGCTCTTCATCCCTCAGCTCAGTAAACATGGACTGTAACTAACAGCCAGGCAAAAGCACAGTCGGAGACGTTAGCAGGCATGTTATCGCTCTGCAGCTAATTTATAATCCCTTAAATGCAACTGAGAGAGCGGCACGCATACACACCCACAGATACTCATACAAATGGCAGCGCGGAAAACTGTTTCCGAGCAACGAACTACGGAGAGAACTTCTACCCCGCTTCCACTGCCGCTGCTTTTCACAGAGGCATTCTGGGAAAGTGAGTCCATTTTTTCCTACGAGAGCCGTTGAATGGATTCATTCATTTGCTCTGAATGAAAGCGGTTTTACTATTAGGAAAATAACATTTCAAAGCTAGGGACATTGATGAAACAGTAATTTAATGTAATTGATATAAATTAGGTGGTCAAAATAATAATTAAAAATATGTGGAAAACCATACGTGTTGTACTGAATACAGTAACTAACAGTGTACAGTGTCTATCTTAATTTAGAGGTTTTTAAAACATAACATTTAAATAATTTCTGGAATGGAAGCAGGAATACAGTGATTAATTGGTGATTCTGACCTTTCTCTGCCATTTGCTTTTTAGCCACAGTGGACACTTTTACTTTTTGGAGCTCAAACATTACATTGAAAAGAAGCAATGCAAAAATTTGTGAAATATGTATCACGATTTATGTGACGCATACATACAAAAACTTTATTTGCTGTCATTTTATTCAGAAGTGTATTTTACTGGCACAAAAGTATTTTTCTTGTACCCAGTGTCCAACAATCCTTTAAAACAAGCATAAGTGCAACTTCAACAATGCATCCCAAACTGTTTTCAAATTAAAACTTCAAATGTGTAACAGCAAATAAACAATAGATTTAAAAAAAAACAAAAAAACAATAATTATTACTGTGAAACATACAAGCACAAGAACTTCTGCTAGCTGTCTACCAGCAGAGGGAAGCCCTGGTCTTTCAGTCAAAGCTGTTCTCTAAAATGAGCCTGTAATGTTTTTTTTCCCCTTTTCTTGAATCTGAGTTTAAAAAGACTTGTTTTTACCTATGATTTACTTTTTATGTTGCCGCTTATCTGTATTTTCCATCAGTCGCGCAAACTCACTGACTTTAAAAAGTATTCGGCTAGTTCTCACAACTTAGAAAGATCCATAAAGCTCTAAAGAATTTGCTTTATGAGGCACATAATCACTGTGTGCTCTTGACAATGTGCCGAGAAAGACCTACGCATGACCTGATATTATGACCTCTGGTTGTGAGTGCTTCAAATAGTTTGGACTTTACGCTTGCAGAGCAGCAAGTCCATCTGCAGCTATATTTGCTGTGGAAACAGTGAGAACCAGTGAGATTGTATGAGTACAGTGAGAGTGCCGATTAAAACTGCTTCAGTTCTAAAAGAAACAGTACATTTTAAAACAGACAGAAAGAGAGGATTACTTTAAACCATTTTGATTAATGAGATGCTTCTGATTTGACCAAATAAAAATAATCTTTTTATTTAATACAAAAAAATAGATGAATTTTATAGGTAATAAAATGAATCCAAATATCTAACCTGAGTAGTAACTACAGTGTTTTTAATATTGTAGTATTTAGTCATTCCATAAATTAAATACATTTGTGTTCTAAGATCTTCTTGCTTTTGAGTATTTCCTGTGAATTACACATGACAAGCAAAGCATTATTAGAGCTTCAGAGCAGTAGAGCCTGTCTATCCATCTCTGGGAAAATAATCCTGCTCTTTACTGTGCATGCAGGAATGTGAAACAGGCTGGTTGATATATTTGGAGGCACTGTCTGTGTACACTGCGGTGAGCAAAGGTATTATTCAGCGATCCCAGCCACTCAAGCAACGGGGCATCTCCGCATTGTCACATACATCCAATCCTGCTTTTCCTACCGCATATAGTGAATTTCAGCACTGTTTTACGATGGGTCATGACCTACTTAGACACTCATATTTGAATAGTATGCAGTCAGGATTCGCCGTGTGAGTTTACACAAGTTCCAAGATTAATGAAGAGCAGAATCTGAACCTCGACTCTCTACTCTTGCTGGTTCATTTGTTCCATGAGACATTCAGTTAAATCAAACCAAATTCAAACTGTCTCCCACAGACAGCAATGACCACATCATTCAGCCAGCTGGGAATGCACAGGCACATTCACAATTTCTAGATCCTTTGACTCATTGGCACCAGTCTGAACCTCGAGCCTGAGCTCTGACAACATTAATCTCTGGTGACTCAGATTTTAAGCTCCTGAAACCCGATATTGTCTTATACCCTAAAGAACACATCTTCTGGTTCTTTCTGAGACATTGAGTGTCTTTGTTGACTTAGTATTTATTGATAATTTACTATTTATATTTCAAAATAAAGTTTTGATAATTATATATTGATTTGTAAAAGCAGATCCCTAAGTGGGCCCAGTGTAGGAACAGGGCTGTATAAGATGTCTGTGTTAAAGCTGGCAGGAGGTAAACAGCCTTGCACAGTGTACTAAAGCCAGCACAGTGTGCAAAGGGAAAGGGCTCTATCCATCTGCAGGAACTGGCCAGAAAGTGCATTTCGCCTTTGGGGGCTGGCTGCCAGATGCCCCGCTCCTCCTCTGCCTCCTCCTCCTCCTCCATGTCCACTGCAGCAGTGTCCGCTGTACACTCCAGGATCCCTGGGGCTTAGGGCTCCAATCACAGATGCAAGCTGCCCCGTTATGGCTCTCGCCGCCCTTGCCTGTGCATCAACTTTCTCAACTTTGCTGCCTCCTTCTCTCTCCCTGCAAATGTGTCTCACAATTGCAAAGGCCTGCACTCCAAAGGGGCCCAGCAATGGCTCCACCCCCTCACTCTTGAGGATTCAGACTGCAGCGATGTTGGAACTCTTGACCATACTCATGGATCCATTTGTTTGCCACTGGAACAAAAAGATAGACACAAATCATGTGAAATTATCTTCTACAGAAAAAAAGCAGCATCACTAAAGTTTTTTTTTAAATTTTTTGCTGTTTGAGTCATTGTACTTGGAAAGTGAGGCTGGAGGTTAATATCTGACGACATATATGGCTGCTAAAAACAACACCTTCACTAAATACTTCTGCAGCTGTTTTTCAATGATTAATATCTTTCTGTTAGTTTAACTGGGTCCCGAACACACGTGTGATGGTCTGGTTCCAGACATCAGCAGATGTTTAGATTCTAAGTGTCTGAACTGCTCTCTGCCACATCTCGAAATGCCTAATGTGGTACAGATGTGCACCAGTATATCAGGAAAGATGAATGCTGGATAAGTGATGATGACTGATTTGCTAGCTTCCATATTTACGGTACTTTTTCAAAGCCCTGTCACATCATAATGAGCTTGAGTCTTACCCCATTTGTCCCCAATAAGTACGGGGCAGCCAGCATGCAGTGTGTCGTCGTCTCCTTCACCATTTCTGTGCAGGTTCCACCAGAAGATAGCAGCTTTCTGTGATATGAAAAACAAAACAAATAATTTTCAGTATCTTAAAAAAAAAAAGAAGTGTGGTTTAAACTATGGTCAGTAACTATCAGTTATTTTAAGGAGTCATTAATAAGTTCTATAGTCTTCTTAATTTTTTGGTCTATATAATAATATATTAAGCTAAAAAAACAGATAAATCATTCAACAAATTTCAAAAATGATTAAAAATATAGTTAACAGTATAGTCCACTTTGACTGTTGCAGAAAGAGTATAGAAAAGACAAAAGAAGCACACTGGATGCTGTGAGAGGCAATTTGCTGGCAGGGTCCACTTGTCCCCTTAAACAGGAAGTCTGCAAGTCAATACAGTCTGAGTGATGGGAGAGACACTTGCAGGAGGACAATATTACATCCTAGAGCTCAGTAAATGGTTTATTGTGTCTAAAAATGCTTTACATCATGCTTGGCATTCACAGTAACCACAGTAAACCAAATTTAAAACCTGTGGTAGATTTGGACTACAATGTTAGACCATGTCTCCCCACGGGCATAATTAAAACACCAAAGGGGGAAATTTCTTTTCAAGGAGCATTTTTTTCCCTTTAGTAGACTTCTAGAGAGTTGAAGAATCAGTGCCAAGGTGTTGGCATTGGAACACCTTGGCAATGAATATACTGGCATTGTGGCCTAGTATTTTACTAAAAAAAACAAAACAAAAAAAAAAACATGCTGGTGTTTCTCTTAATCACCAGTGTGTATATGACTGATTTCTCTTACTTTTTGGGGGTTATTTTATCTTTTTCTGAAGTTTGGACAAGAAATGAGTTCTAATAAAAAGAAAGGTGAAAGGTTAAACCCCCAGGAATGGCCTGTCAAATCTTCAACTGGAGCTCATTTATCAACCAGAAAAACAGACCAAACAACAAAAACATCCACTGACTTTACAAAGTAAAGTAGTAAATTAATCTCAAGGCTATTGTTTCTGTGATCCGACATTGAGTATTTCGACACCACACAGTGTGTGTGAGATGCAGGTATTTAAATGTGAAAAAAAAGAAAAAACTATGAAATGAACATAAAAGATACTAAGATATTTGCGGTGCATTTACCTCCACGACAGGAATGCTGAAGTTGGCATAAATGAATGCTGTGGACCCACCTGCCTCCACGGGGCTGAGCTGTGGAAAAGGACATTCCTTCAGAGCTGTGTCTCGTGTTTACGTGCTCATGTTATGAAAAGCCGCTCTGTCTGCTGCACTGTTTGAAAACTCATTCTTTTTCAATCACCACCCAGTTTTACTCTTATTGTGAGTACAAAAGCACTCAGCAGAAGGACAAATGGGTTACATGAACACAAATTAAGGTTAAAATAAATGTGTTATCACACCAAATATTTCCTGAAGCCACCGCATCAGGACAGATAAGAAGGTGACTGTGAGAGTTTGTTTCAAGTTTATTGCGTGACAGAATATCCCTAAAGTGTAAATGTAGTTACTGTTGTCAGAGTTTCTCAGGCTTGCTGTCCAAGTTGGCCAGGTTCTCCAAGTGTGTTTATTTTTAATTTAGACTTTTGGACAGCTGAAAAAGAACTGCCAAAGAACTTCTAGCTACCATCTGGGTCAAATAGGGTCAATAGATGGTTCGACTTTACTCACATATATCATAAACGTGGCCACCCGATTCCCAGTTTTCAGCTTGAACACGGGGCTTGAAGGTGACTGTTTTTACAGAAATGCAAACAGACATTAGAAAGGCAAATAAAATATCCACAATCCCCATGTAAATAACCTCAACCAATCAAACCAACACAACAAACTTACAGTAGCATGGTCAAAATGAGGTTCATAATGGCCACCAATCCCATAATTCACCACTTGGAGGTACTCGCCGTATGGATGCTTCACATTCAGACCTGTGAGCAGTGAGATCCTCTGGTCCAACTTCCCAACAACAGACTGTGCTGAGCCCTTCAGCCATGCACTAACAGTAAAAGATATTGATTAATAAAATCATACTGTGACTGAAAAGAAATACCAGCCGCATGTAGCAGTAAACCTGCTGCAGATGTTTTTATTGTTGTGGCACTAGTAGAGTAACAAGAGGCGTTATTTGTACCTCTTACTGATCCGATAGTCTGCTGTTGCTTGTTTCTCTCCAGCTGCCACTACAGATCTCCTCAGCTTGTTAGCAAAAACAAAAAAAAAGCATCTTAATTTTGTGAATGTTAGAGCAGCCAAACTTTAATGCGTCTAAGGATGGGTTTGCATTAATCCTTCCTTTTTTTACGGCTTCGGAGGAAAATGAAGCACAACCTAAGGAAAAAAAAACTTATGTAAACCACACTAGCTCCTCCTGTTTCCATGATTGTTTTCCAATTTTCCAACAGGTATACAAAAACATTTCCATGCTAAGAATCAGTAATGAAATAGTCAACTCAATATATATATACTTCAAACAATTAATCACCAAGAAAAAGTATAAAACAGTTTGTCTGTGAAGGTTCAGTCATCCAGGTCATCGTAGTCTCAAGGAACTTGGAAAAAAACGCGTCTGGACTTCTTCAAGTTGCTTGAAGACATTTCACCTCTCATTCGAGAAGGTGATGGTTCCTATAGTCCTCTAGTTTCCTTGATTCCTTTTCATACTCCCACACCAATTGAAGGGTGTTCCTCCCAAAGTGTACAGCAATATGCCTGTGAAGGTTCTCAGTCATCCAGGTCATCATAGTCTAAGGAGCCTGGAAAGAAAAGTGTCTGGACTTTTCTTTCCAAGCTCCTTAGACTATAAAACAGTTTGCTAACAGACTTGTATTCTGGGATCTAGCAACAGCAAACTGGAAACCATGCTCCAATCCCATTCTCTGCTCCAAACTAAGACCATACCAAGGGCCTGTTTTCAATCAGCCCACAAGCTGACATAATGATGAAATAAGTACAGGGGTTTCCATCTGAGCAAGAGATGGAAAACCCACTAAACAATGCCAAAACCTCACAGAAACTATAGGGGCAGCAAATGTTTTATCCCACAAAATATTTCCTGAAGTCACTGCATCAGAAGACTGAAGAGCTCTCAGGATGATCCACTGCAGTAAAGCTTCACTTTTAAATGGATATTAAGACTCAGCTATCCTGGACTGAACATTTATCAGCCCCAGCTCTGTTGGATTATTTGGACAGATTGAGGAATTCGGCCAAGTTTTCATAGTAATGTATTCCTCTTTTCCTTAAGCTTTGCTAAACGTTTGGAAGCACGCCAACTCTTCCTCTATATGATCACGCCAGAATCTTCCCAGTGGGAAGAGTCTGGGTTAGACCCTAGCAGTCAGAGGCCTTTTGTAACACACATACACACGGTCTAGATTCAAGGCACGTCTTTGCAAAGTTAAAGAATGATCAGCAAAAAGCACTCAAATTATTAGTACTCGTTATGACCTACATTTCTATTCACTGCATTTTATATACATCTACATTAAATGCTCTCTACACATGGATTAGTTAGGTGTACCAAATTTGAATAATTTTATGTACTAACTGTTTATAACAATTCAGCTTTTGTTAGAGGTTTATGGTAAAAAAAAAAAAAAAAAAAAA
>VOQK01028396.1:6966-20107 GCA_015052645.1 Benitochromis conjunctus
AGAGAGGGAGGAAGAAGGGGACAAAACACACGGAGCTGAACCATGGCAACCAGACACACAACAAAGTTTGTACAGCCAGTCGGGCTGCCTCGCTCTCACTCCAGGTCCTCCTGGTTAGACAATGAGCCAGCTCAAACACATTAATCACCGGGAGAATCTTAAAGGCCACGCTCAGGCTTCATCTGGACGGGGTTTTTATGCTTTTTGCATTTATTTCACATAGATTTATGCTTGCTTCTGCCTACTTTTAGTGACCCGCGCTAACCCATGTGACTTCCTTTTTCCTGTTCGAAGCCCCTTTGAAAGCAGAGCATGTTGCATACAAGTGAACCCTTGAGTACAAAGGAAGCAGTGGCAAGGTTCAGATCTAAAATGATTCGCCGCTTCTAAAACAAGGCACATAAACCCCCCCACCCCCGACGCTCAACGCATACATTTGGATGGAAAATCTGCGTGTGTTTTTTGGGGCCGCTCATCAGGTCAGAGGAGATGACTGTCTGGACTCCACCTGAAGCAAAAGGTCAATCAGACAGCCTGAAACGGTTCAGCTCTCCACGCCGAGCCTCTGCTCAGCTGAAAAGTTGGATTTGCACCGTGAAATTCTCTGCTTTCTCTATCTGGCAGGACACGCACTTGCTGCTGGATCTTGTTACACAGCAGTGTAGGCTTGAATCACATGATATGTTTTTGCTTCCTCTCCAGCCATCGCCATGGCAACCGTGTTTACAGTTGCCCCCAGCAACAGGTCAAACACAGAACTCCAAAACAAAAAGGAGAATTTCCCATCCCCTCTGAAACGGGAGCTTTTCGTGTCCACACTTTTATGTGACACACACACACACACACACACACACACACACACACACAAATAAAAAAATTTGTTAAAAAGTGTAGGAGAGAAAACACACACACACACACGTTCATGTGTCTCAGACAGACAAGCAGGCCTCCGGCGGAGCTTCCTCAATCTTAACTGCTTGTTTCTCTTCACACGCACAACAAACACTGTGATTTATTACCCTGCGAGGTTTACTGAAAACTAATCATTTATTGTCAAACGTTCATCCAAAGGCTTGGCTGACGCCTGTATATTTGGCTGTTACCATGACATTAACAAATACATGCCCCACAGTGGATACTTTACAGCCCACTTGAAAAGAGACTCTTAACTCTTTAAAGTAAAATATTATTTTAAGCTAAAATAATCATTATTTGTGTTGTAACGTTGAATGATATCAATAAAACTCTTGGCTAATGTGTTAATAGGTCAGTGTTGACAGACACACACGCACGCACACAAAATAAATCAATGAAAAAAATAAATAACAACACAGGATAAAATGTTGAGTGCATAAACATTAAAGATGCAGACAGATGCTGACAGAAATGTGCCGGCTGCCAAAGCCAGGAGCCCGTGTGCCTGTCCACCGACAAGGCTACACAAAGGCCCAAGGGGAGGCCGCCACAAAGACACCAAGATGTCCACCCAGTGCACTGAAAGGTTAATTGGCATGTCTTGAAAGCTGCACGGAGATGAAAAGACGGCTGGAACAAAGAGAGCGTGGTGAGGCTGGACAAGGGGAGGGCAGGGATAATATGATAAAGCCAAAGCTTTGCTGCTTTTAATCACAGCCGCTCGCCTGGCTGTAAAGACCCACGCTTTAATGTCCAGAATTATTCCTTCTGCGATGTGGTTCGATGCAGGTCGCTGAGGGCGGCACTAAATTTCACCCCGTAGCTGCCAAGTAAGGTTTCAGCCTCACCTCTCTGTCCTCCTCCTCTTTCTCTGCCCATCAGTTAAATGATATTTAAATGTCAATGTCGTCGAATTCATTCTTATTCTTGAAAGCAACACCAGGTCACCGAAGCCGGGCGGCGCCTGACCCCGGACCAGAGGTTTGACACGGGTGTCAGTCTGAGGAGGTGATCGCCATTTATGAAGGCGGGAGGTTTGTGGGATCGACTCAAAACAAACTGCAGGAAACTCACTGCTTCGCTGATACGATATCTCACACAACTGCTGACTGATGTGTGTTTATGTAGCATAAGAATGAGTCATTACAGTTTATAATGCCACTAATTAAACTGTAGGCTTTTATTGTTTCAGCGATCTTACTTTCATCCTGTTTAGCAGGTAATAAATATCAAAGCTGGCCGTGGACGCCTGTAATTTACAACAGTGCGGTAATAGGCTCGACTCAAACGTGTTGTTCATGTGTTTGATGTGCAAAAGACCAAAATAACGTGATTAAAACCAAAACTACACAGCACTTCTGTGAACGTGTTAATTGTTTCTGCAGATGAAAGAAACCCCGCCCCACACACACAAAAAAGAAATCGCCTTTTTTCACTGTCAAAATGCATCTGCCCATTAAAAATTCATCGTCCGTGTTTGTTATGTATATTCACAGATATCTGAAGGTGGCACAAACACGCCACTTAATGCATTGAAAGTAAAGTGCAGAACACTCTGATGCAGGGGTGTCAAACATAAAGCCTGGGGGCCAAAATCGGCCTGCTGGACAGCTACGAGAAAAGTGAAGGAGGACATATATTTCCATGAGTTTTACAGTTTTTCCTACTGATAAAGATCTATACCAAAAGTAAATAAGTAATAGATGAAAAAAATTAAATATCAAAAGCCTTCCTGTATTTTTTACTTTTATTTATTTTTAATTATATAAATTTCCTTTTTGTTTGTTTTTTTGTTGTTGTTTTTTTTACAATGGATCCACAGAAATTTAAGGGAAAACAAGTTTCTGTGAATTAACAATAACTTCCTGTTTTATTTTTACAGGGCAGTCTGGGCAAAAAGCTACCAGGACGTATTTCTTAGCATTTAAGCCCAAAGAGTTGGTGACATCAGATTCGTTTCATTTAGCAGAGCAGCTTTCCTCAGTTATGCAGAAAAACTGAGACGTGCTGTTGAAACTGCAGTTCTTTTTCTTCTGTTAAGATATTTCAGGGATTAAATGACAGAAGAAAAAGAAAGTGCACTGGTCCGGCCCACTCATGATGAAAGTGGGTTGTATGTGGCTGACCATGTAAAATGAGTTTGGCGTCCCTGCTCTAGGAGCTCATTTTAGAGTGAAGAACAAAGGATCACATATAAGACAAATCCACAAAAGAACACGGCTTCACTGTGACATCACCCACCTCGCAGTGGTCTCTGTAGAGTGTCTGCAGCTTCTTAATATCAGTCATGTTGAGGCGCTCAGGCAGAGGCTGGGTGCCCAGGTCAGGAGTTGGAAATGGAGGCAAGCTGTGAGACATATCTGCATAAATGTAAACAAGTGTCACTCATTTCACTCACACAGCAACAAGGAGTAATGACACATATGATCATCAGCTGTTTTATGGATGCGGGTAGCTCTTATGGTCTACATCACAGTGTCTGACATTTATTACCCAAGTTTAAAATCTATGTTCAAGTAAAGCCAACACGTAGCTATATCTAGTGCTAGCATTAAAGACTATATCGGGTAATAGAAGAGTTAAAGCACGTGAAGCAGTTTCAGTGGGAGAGCCTGTCCTTACCTATGTACTGCTGGTGGTGTTGGCTCTGAGCAGCCACAGACTGCTCTGGGGTGCTGCTGCAGTGCTGAGAGCTCCCACACAGACTGTCAGACATGCTGTCCACCTTCTGTAGAGGCTTGAACCTGTGTAGACATAAGAGGGCGGAACATGTACATAAGCTGATTTTTGAAGGTCTGGAGAAGCAGAATGAAAGCATCGGACAATAAGGAGCACACGGCACAAAGCCGGGCTGATTTATGCAGGTTTATTGCTGATTTAAGCAGCAACCATCCATCCATTCATCTATTTTCGTCCGTTTATCCAGGGCCAGGTTGTGGGGGCAGCAGCCCAAGCAGAGAAGCCCAGACCTCCCTCTGCCTGGCCACCACCTCCAGCTTGTCGAGGGGAACACTGAGGCGTTCCCAGTCCAGCCGAGAGATATAATCTCTGCAGGGTCTGCCCTGGGGCCTCCTCCTGGAACACCTCACCCAGGAGGAGACCAGGAGGCATCCTTGTCAGATGCCCGAACCACCTCAACTGGCTCCTTTCGCTGTGAAGGAGCAGCGGCTCTACTCTGAGCCCCTCCCGGATGGCCAAACTTCTCACCCTATCTCTAAGGGAGAGTCCAGCCACCCTTCGGAGGAAGCCCATTTCTGTCGCTTGTATCCACGATCTCGTTCTTTCTGTCACTGCCCACAGCTCGTGACCATAGGTGAGGGGTAGGGACGTAGATCGACCGGTAAATTGAGAGCTTCGCGTTTACACTCAGCTCTCTCTTCACCACAACAGACCGATGTAGCGTCCGCATCACTGCAGCCGCAGCACCGATCCGTCTGTCAATCTCCCGCTCCCTTCTCCTGTCACTCGTGAACAAGACCTCGAGATACTTAAACTCTTCCACTTGGGGCAAGAACTCGTCCCTGACCCGGAGTGGGCACTCCACCCTTTTCCGGCTGAGGACCATGCCCTCGGATTTGGAGGTGCTGATTCTCATTCCCACCGCTTCACACTCGGCTGCGAATCATTAAAAGCAGAGATGAGATTCTGAGACCACCCAAGTGAAAGCCCTCTCCACTTGGCTACGCCTAGAAATTCTGTGCATAAAAATTCTGATCAGAATCCCATCACCCACCAGAAACAAGTCTGACACACTTGCCGGCTATGTGAACCAAGCTCTTGCAATGGTTGTATAAGGATCGAATGGCTCATAGCAATAGGTCGGAAGCACCTCCCACAGGACACTGAGAGGAACACGGTCGAAGTCCATGAAACACACGTAGACTGGTTGGGCAGACTTCCACGCAACCTCAAGTGTAAAAATAGTTGGTCCAGTGTTCCGCGACCGGGGTGGAAACTAAATTGTTCCTTCTGTAGCCGAGGTTCAACGACTGGACGGACTCTTCTTTCCAGCACCCTGGCATAGACTTTCCCTGGAAGGCTGAGGAGTGTGATCCCCTATAGTTGAAGCACACCCTCCTATCCCCCTTCTTAAAGATGTGAGCCACCACCGCGGTCTGCCAATCCCGATCTACACACAACACTGTAGAGACGTGTCAACCAAGGCATCCCTACAACATCCAGAGCCCTCAGGAACTCAGGGTGGACCTCATCCACCCCAGTGGCCCTGCCACCAAGGAGTTGTTTAGCTGCGTCAGTGAGTCGTTCCCAGACTCCTCTACAGAAGACGCGTCAGTGGGATTAAGGAGGTCCTTGAAATATTCCTTCCACCACTCGATAACAGCAGCAACTACATTTTTGTTTTTGAAATATGTTTGCTTAGTTCGGTGGGTGAGTGAGTGAACTCGCACTTATTTGCCCCAGATTTTTTCAGCAGGTCACTAAAAGAGGCTCATGGGTTTCCAGGACACACGGCACATTATGGATGCACTAGCAGCAGCGCTGTTCTTGTTTTTGGTTAAGCAAAAGGGAAATGAAGAGGAGGAGAGCCAGCTGTCACAGGACTGATGTCAGTGACGTTTTATTCAGAAACTAGTAAAAGTTGTGTCAAATGCATCACAGAGCCACAGAGATGTGAAGAAAGGACTCTATAGCAGGCAGACAGGGAGAAAAGGCTGACCTCTGTTTCTGGTGGACTGGCTGCTGCCTCATGGCCATGTACTGGGTGTCCTCCTGCAGCCGGTTGAGCGGCGAGTCTGGCTTCACCCGGATGCCGTAGTAATGATACTTAGAGTTGCCTCTGGTGGATAGAGTGAGACAAGCCAGAAACCAGTCATGAGAAGCCTTGCCATCAGTGTAATCACCATCATTAGCTTGGTCCATCAGCAAGTTACCAGTGCCTATAAGCATTAAGCATCATCAAATCTATAATGGTCATGTGATTACCGTCATCAGCATCTGCAACAACCTCTTCCTCTTCCTACCTGGTGCCGAGGCGGCGGGTCCTCAGGCCCATAAAGACTGAACGGATGAGTTTGCCGAAGGAGGCTGCGTTAACTGGGTCCAGTTTCTGCTCCTGACAGTGCCGCAAGTAGTGGTTATAGAGGGAGGACCGGGGCAGGCTAACTCCCTCCGCTGTCTCGTAGTTGTCCAGAAGCCATTGCAGCTAAAAATACACAGAAGACAAGTTGCAAAGAAAATAATAAATGAGCGAGCCCAGTGATAGTCACCTGGCCAGTCACGGAGAAGACGCATCACAAAACAGACAACACGCACCATGGTGACCTGTTTAGTTTAGTGAGTTAAATACCAGAGACACCACTGCACTCCCCCCTGTCTAACATAAGTGACTACATTATGACGAACAGTAACTAAGGAGAATGGCTGAAACTGAAGAAATAATCAGCAAAATTATGATTTACAATATGCAACTCAATAAAATATGTCAAAGGAAATTTATGCAAACAATATAGCAAAAAAATAAATAAAATAAAATAAAAGTATGTTAAGAGTGAAGGAAAGGAATCTACATCACAAATTTCCTCATGCAGGTAGAAACCTACCCAGAGATATCATGTGAATGTCATTTTTAAGGCTTCTTGTACCTGACGGACAGCGTCCGGGCAGGATGAAAGCTGCACTGTAATAACATTTGAGTGCGTGTCTCGGTGTACTTAGAAGTAAAAATAACAGAAATATTTGAAAAGCACATGCAGAAGCAGAGCATTAATGCACATACACAAAATGCATAACTGAGGTGAGAGTGACAGCAAACCAACTTCAGATGAAGAAAATTAATTGTGCGTGTCAGTGAGACAGTGCAGAGCAAGTAGGTTTTGCAGCAGTTTAAGTAGCAGTGCGTTGATCTTAGCAGAGCCCGAGAAGAGCACACAGCCTACAGATTCAGCCACGGCTTTCTTTCCTTTCCCCCTCTCATGTCCTTTTCAAAGAAAGTTCCTGGGTGACTTACATGGCTGTTGAGCAGGCTGCTTTTGTGACTTGCAATTCCTTCAGACTTTTGGAGGTTTTCAATCGCCATTTCAAGCTAAAGAAAGAAGAAGCATGCAAAAAAGGGAAAAAAAGAAGTGGACACAGAAGGGGGAGGAGGCAAGAAGAGATTGAGAGAGACAGAAAACGGGAACAGAAATAAGCAGGGGTATATGAAGAAAAAAAACAAAACACACACACACACACAAAAAAGATAAAGGTAATAAGACTGTTAGCGAGCAGCCAGGTTTCTGCATTTCTATTAAAAATCAGTCAGTGTTGCAGCCAAATCTATTACTGGCTGACAAAAGCATGCAAATCAAGGGACTCCTAGGGTTAAGCTGCTCAGTGAAGGTTTGCGGTCAGAGACTCTAATGTATGCAAATAGGAATCACAAACGGGGGTCGCAGGTCAGCTTAAGGTTCTGAGCAACAGGTCAACAACGCCTACCACCCCACAGTTTATCAAACAATGTAACTGAAAAATATCTGAAGAGCTAAATGGCAGCTGTGACCACGACGTAAGCAAGACCGTCACTGTAGAAAATACGCTGACACATTAGTCTCTCGCAACAAAAAATAACGGAGTCCAACTGGCGGGCAAAGTGAACGACAAAACCAGGGACATTCTGTTGAGCCGTAGAAGAGAAATCGAGTCAAAAAAGACTCGGCAGTGCAGCCAAACTGGAGACGGAATAAAAGGAAAAAGAAACGGGCAGCGGTCCAAGCCTTAAGAAGGCTCCCGAGGGCTCTTGGCCAAATGGTAATGAGCCCCGAGGGTTGCTTTGTTTCGTGGGGCGCTCAAGTGCCTGTGAAAACCTCTGAAACAAGGCAGTGCTGAATTATTTAAGCCAATGTCCCGGTTCTGCGGGCTCACTGGCCTGCACCACTCTGTTCTCTCTGTGCGTTACTACAGAGCTACGAGGCCCCGACCCGGGCTTCAGGTTCCTGGGAAACTGGGTGGTCGGTTAGGACACGATTTGTCTCAGGTAGCGATGAAAGTTACTATAAAAACTATACACACACAGTAGTCAGGGAAAAGTCATTTTGGCGGGTGTTTTAAGTATTCATTTTTGCTTGGTTATTAATCCTGTTCAAGCTGCTAAATGTTCACCAGAATAACAGGACAGTGGGAGGGCTGTTGCTCACCATCGCCGAGGAGGAGCGCGACGAGTGCGATATGTGGTTGCGGCTTCCCTCCATATTTCCGCCGTGGATCAGGTAGGTGCTGCCGCTGGAGATGATGTGGCTGCTGCCCACGTCCATGGTGATGCCTACCATGCCGTGAGGGGGCACGCCACCACTGGCAGAGGAGACCACCGTGGTAACATGACCTCCACCAGCCTGAGAGTCAAAGTAGGGCCCGCCACTGCTTTGTCCGTACAACTGGGCCTCGGGATTGTAGGAGTAGGCCGTTCGGCTGCAAAAAAGGCCGCACAAATTAGCATATGGAGCAAAGGAAAGTACATTTGATTTTAAGATGTACTTTCCAGTACATCTGTCTGGAAAGAGGAATCTTTACGACCTTGTGCAATAGCACGGGAAAACAGCATTTTCATGTACTACATAATTGTGTTGACATAGGCAAAAATAACTGAGGTCGTCAAGATATTTTGTTTTGCTGGAGTCATTAAATATCACACTGTGGGATAAAGGTCGCTTTGGCATCAGTTACCTGTAATGACACTTTGATCTGAGAGATGGAGTCTGGACAATTATTCGTCTTATTCCTTTTATCCAGCACCCATTTAGACATAATCCAAAGTGACTGTACATTTGAAATGAAGCCAAACATGTGCTGTGTGATTTAAAAAGCCGTCCTTCAGGCTCTTTCACTGACAGACTTATTGTAGTAAACATGTTTCACTTTTGCAATAAATGTTTGTCGACATATTTTTATTCCCCATTTGAAAAGATGCAGAAGACTTACATTGTCCCATTGGTATAAACCGCATCTCCACTTTCTCCAACATACTGGACCTGTGACGGGTAGACATGTTGCACCTGCTGCACCTACATGGAGATCACAGCACAATGAAAGCAGTGATCAGTGGAAACAGGCCTGAGAATATGTCTTATTTATTTATCATAACCAGCTGCCATCAAGTTGGCAATCGGAACAATGCTGGACAGGAAAAAAATACATAAATAAAAATAAGATGACTTCATAATTCCCTCATTGCTGCAGTCTCCCACAAACCAGTGGGAGACTGCAGCAACACTTTACAGTTCACGGCCACGTCTGTCCACACACATAGTAAACTGTATGCACTGAAGAGCTTTAAGACATTTAATGACCTTTGATTACCGATTTTTAATCAGTTCATCCTCGAGTTTAAGTCTGTGCCAGAAACAAAAGGTGATCCTATCGCTTTTACAAGAAAGGGAAGGAAATGAAATCAAAGTGACATTGATATTTGACTGCTAAAATCCAATCAGTTCTTCGTGGAGCTCAAGTAAACACTTGTGCCAAATTTGTGGAAATTCCCTCAAGCCATCCAAGACATATTGTGTTCACAGAAAGCACCGTGCTGGTGACAGCTGCTGCACGGCGTACAGACAGAGTACATTGAAAGGTACATTTTGCATTTAGTAAAATCGTACGAGCGGATTTCAACTCGAACCAGTAGAGACATATGGCACATGTGGTTTCACACAGAGAGGGCCATGATGTTGCAAAATGGAATGATAGCTTTCTTCAAGCCTTTGTTTATCTCGTGCAAATCTCCCACTTTACCTCTACCAAAGCACTCCACCACTCTTGACAGATGGTAAGCCGCTCGCCATCATCTTTTCATTTATGTAGAAAATCTTTGGGCCAAACACATCAAGCGTTTTTCCAATTTTCTGTCCAGTATGTTCTTATGTGTATCTTAATCTGGTCCTTTCATATTTTGCTTTTCCTCTCCAACTCTGCCCTGAATGTCGCCTTTCCTCTGTTGACAGTGAGAAGGCTGTTTTGTGGGTTTGGTTTAATGAAGCTGCCAGTCGAGGACCTGCAGGGTGCCCATTTCTTAAACTAGAGACTTGTCCTCTTGGTCAGATGTCCACTATCGCCTCCCACTTCACTTTCTCGAACACCAGCACAAAGATTTTCATCTCACCTCAAACAAATTGGAAATTCTAATCTAACAATTGATTAGCTTTTAGTGTGATAAACTTGCATTAGAGCTCACCCTGTGAGCTTCTAATTAAAGTGACATAAAATAAGAAACTAGTGTATTTTCTTCCAAGAAGAATTTCTAAGTGACCCTGAGGTTTTGAGTGCTAATGAATGATAAAAATTATTAAAAGAGTCCGATCTGCTATCAGATGACCTTTTGGCTTGTGAAAATCAAAGAGTGACACAGAAGACAAACTAATAGCAAAACAGCCAGTTCAGTACTTAGTGTTTACCATTAGATGCTCGACATCGCATAGATCTCAAGTTGGGATTTGGTTCAAGCGTTTGAACTACTAAGACTTTACTACAAATCACATTACACTCTGGGATCCAGAGCTACACATAAGCACAATGTAAGCACACACACAGGCAGCAGAAAAGCCAAGAAAAACACTGTCATCATCACACACACGCACGCACGCGCATTTATATCCTGGTGGGGACATCTCATTGACATAATGCTTTTCCTAGCCGCTTACCCTAACCATCAAACTGAATGGCTAACCCTGACCCTTACCCTAAACCTAACCATAACCTAATTGTAACCCTGACACTAAAACCATGTTTTGAGTGTGAAAAATGCCTTCAACCCCATGGAGACTGGGGTTTTGGTCCCCACGAGAACAGTAAACTTCCAATTTTTGGTCCCCATGAAGATGTATATACCCGTCCACACACACACGCGCGCGCGCGCACACACACACTCTAAAAGCCAATAAGAGACATTTTATAGGTCTACACATGTTATTGATGTATACAGCCAGTGGGCCAGGCTCAGCCAGTGGGCCAGGCTCAGCCAGTGGGCCAGGCTCAGCCAGTGGGCCAGGCTCAGCCAGTGGGCCAGGCTCAGCCAGTGGGCCAGGCTCAGCCAGTGGGCCAATAAGAGCCAATAAGAGCCAATAAGAGCCATTTTATAGGTCTACACATGTTATTGATGTATACAGCCAGAGGGCCAGGCTCAGCCAGAGGGCCAGGCTCAGCCAGAGGGCCAGGCTCAGCCAGAGGGCCAGGCTCAGCCAGAGAAAGCATCGTTCACACAGCCATGAGGAGCGCAGCGAGCAGGAGAAATGTGCATAAACCCAAAACAACAAAAACGGGCTGCCATGCTTGAGATCTTTCAAATGCTTGAGAGCGTTTAAATACATGAACGTGGATCTGTTACCACTTTGGTCGTGTACTTCCTCATTTGTTAATCGAAGGCCAATTTGTAAACGTAAACTGTCACCTGAACAGGACGTGATGAATAACAAGTATTTGCAAACGACAACAATAAGCCGTGGTCAAACAGAGGACACGGCCGCGTTTCCAGTCTGGTATTCTGGATGTGCGAGTCATTTCAAATGTAATCTTCTTCCTACTTTATTGTAAGACTGCACAGGTCTTCAGCCATTTTATCTAATAGAAAATGTCATGTCAGTGGTGTACATATTTTCAGAGCACAGTACAAGTAAGTACAGTACTGTGTACCTGCTGAGGGACCTGTTGAGCCCTGGGTACTGAAAGCTGCTGTACTTGTCCTCCCTTCTGAGCTGAGCCTGTGGCTTGAACCAGCACCCTCTGTGTGAATACGAGACATAACTGAATTACATAGATGGGCAATTAAAATTCACACAAACGCATTATTCTAAACATGCAACAGCCAACACAATAACAAACATCTTCATCTAGTAAATGCAAATTGATTTCTGGTAACTCTCAGCATTGTTGAGCAAAAACTAAATACAAGTTTACATCTTTGTAGTACAGGTTTTGAATATAAAGTAGCAACGATAGCAGTAGACAGACAACAACAACACAGAAGACTGTCCTTTATGCTTGCACTGATAATTCCTCATTTATCTACAGCCTCGAAACATTAGCCAGATTTGATGCGCTGGTCTGGCAAAACAGAGAGAACTGATGGCAGAAGTTAATAAGGTAAATTGATACGAGAGGCATCTGTTGGCAGAGTGGACGGTAGCGGCTTTATTTGCTGACAAGTTACAAATTGGAACCACAATTTAAAAATACATTCTTATTTATTGCCGGTGCTGCTGAACAGGGCAGGGTTTAACCTGCTGTGTTAGGCTGGGCTTTTAGAAATAATACATGGGCAAAGCAGGACGTCGCTGCAGTCACAGTCGAGAGACAAACCGTGACAGTCCTCGTCATACAATTCCTGATGACATGAGCATAAAGCACTTAAGTTAAACTAGCATTTAGAACACTAACCTCCTCCTTTCCGTGCAACAGTTAGAGCAAGTGTGAGTGTGTGACTTTTCATAAGCAGTGCAACTGTGTGTCCAAGCAGAGGGGTCTGCCTGCTGCAGCGCTCTGTGCTGCCCACCCAATCAGAAGTTAAAAAAGGCACCTTCTATGCTATATTTCCACTGGCATTCCAAGAAACATTAGCTCCTGGCTTGGCCTGGTTTCCAAAATAACTTCTCCCTTATACTTAACATTTGGAAAGAGATGGCACGGAACAGTTAAGTCATGACAGACTTTGTCCTATCATCCCAGCAGCAGCAGGGCAGATAAATTATCCTACCTGCTGAGAGGCCGGGACAGGCTGTACCACTGGAGCCTGGGCTGATGATGACGTCCGCAGCGATGCCACGCTGGTCGTGGTTTCTGACCCTCCCTCGGAGTTCTGCATGCTGGGAAGCATTAAGGAAAATCAGAAAAGACATCACAAGAGGTCATTTTCTACCACAGTGAATAAATACCCTTGCTGGTAAAAAAAAATATAATAGGAGCATTCTGGATAGCCTTAGTAAAGAAACACTCTTACACCCCGTCCCTACTCTTGTGGAGCCACATTCATTGTACCCCAGGGGTTTTACCAAATCAAACCCTAGAGGCTGCCCACCTTTAGTCTTAATCAAAGACTAAATAAATAGCCCGACAGTATTACTGACACACATATCGTCCTGCTGACAGAAGAGACCCAGCTGGAAAAATTACAGTAGAAGAGTTCAAGTTACCAACACGACTGAAGTGCTTCATGGGGCCCAAACCCACTGCCACTACTCTGCTCTCGACTGGGTGACAATGTGCACAGCATAGCAAAGGGGAGCTAAAAATGGAGTGACACAAAGGC
>VOQK01028397.1:0-13210 GCA_015052645.1 Benitochromis conjunctus
TCAAACTCGCAGCCAGGGGGCTGCTGGCAGCCCACATCACCCCTACTTGTATTTTGATGTGAACAAATATCACACAGTTTGTTCCCTGACGTGACTTTTTTTGTTTGTTGTTGAGTGCAGTGTTAAAATCAGTTCTTTAAATGACTGAACATGAAGGCAACATGAGCGGAGAGTCCAAACATGCTGAGGGATCGGCTGTGCTAGCTCAGTGACAGACTCACAAACTAATGTCTGCACTTTGATTGTGTTACACACAAACAGACTGACAGCAGCAGTGCTGCCACGAGTCTGGACACAGAGACAGGACCAATGTGTTTATTTGGTCGTTCAATGAAAGGCTTCAGTTCAAATCTGCTTTCACGTTTGCAGTTTTGTCTTCTTACACGATATGTGAAATTTGAAAAAACAAAGAAAACACATTTTTGGAAATATTTGTGTTTTTTTTTCTTGTTTGTTTGTTTTGTACTACTTGAGGCAACTACAAGTTTTGCGTCTGTTTACGTCACATAGTGAGTTTTTGTCGGGGTTGTTTGTAACACTTTTGTTCACATCTAAGGTTGTTTCTATATCTGTACACATCTTTGTGTTCATTGGGCCTCTTTGTTGTTCTTTTGTACATTAGGTTGGTTTGTTTTTGTAGTATTTTTCAGTAGTACTTGGCACTCCTTTGCAGTTGTTTTAGATTGCTTGAGGTCATTTCGTGTCTCTTGTTGTCTTTGCATTGTTATTTGAAGCTGTTTCTTTTCAGGTATTTAGTTTTTCTGCACCTCCTTGTCATTGTTTCCCAGCTTTTTTTGAGCTGTTTTGCATTTCTGTGGTTGTTTCATGTCTTTATAACTATTTGGTATTGCCTCACCATTGATTAGTATGTCTTTAGTGGTTGATATAAATAGACTAGGCCTGGGAGCCTCCTGTTCCACTGGGGCCCTGACTTTGTAACCAGTAGTTTGATACTGACTTTCAGTGTTTTACAAAGCCATATTTTACCCATCACTAGCAATCAGTAGGCTCAATATTGGTGCAGCTACATCCCAGTGAGTGAAAGTAAGGGGACTTGCACAGCTCTGCTGCTGCAGTGCATCAGTGGAAAGGACCAGCTGAGCCAGTTGTTTCCATGAAAGAGCTCACCTCTATCTGCTTCAGCCGAATAAGAATTGGATTACTATCTGCCTGTAGTGGCCATCTTCAGTTAGAATTTCAGTGACTCCTTCATTTGTTCAAGATGATGTAAGTTGGCACTGTCTGAAGAGTTCAGCCTGTTCACAGCTGTCAGATAATCCCATGTGGTCACCAGAGCTGTAAACACTGGCTGGTAATTCTTACTTCTTCGTCGCTCCCTCTTTGATGCCTGCTCGTTATTGGGGGTCATTTTTGCTGCCTTTTTTCCATTAGGTCCACTTTGGCTCTGGCTGACCATCTGATACATGTCGGCCTCCTTTGTTTAACACACAGCAACATACAGAAAGATTTACATCAAAAAGAATGAAAACCTGTTCCAGTGTTGGGAAAGATCCCTTAATCACACTGTGGACTGTTATATATGAAAGTCCGGGTCCAGTGTTGCTGTCCTTGTAGGGCACAATGACTCCAGCTCCTGCACTGGAAAATAATAATGTAATAGGTTATGAAGTCCAAGATGTGTGGAATACACATGGTTGGCAGTGTGTGTTTATAGGCTTACTGGGCCAACACTGGGTTAACAAGTTCATTTTCAACTGTCTTCATATTTACTTGGAGCACACATGAAAGCCACTTTCCTGACCTGACATAATGAAGCGGAGACTAAAAAAGTGCCAGACACAAAGAAACCTTTTCAGTAAGCCTCGTGACAGAACTTTGCCACAAAATTACTGATACTTGTTGAATCGTGGCCATTATTCCAAGAACAAGATCAGTGGGAAAATACATTTTCCTGTAATGTTGAACACCAAGCACGTGCAGTGTGTGCTGTGATGCTTTGAGCTAAAGTCAAAGACTAATGTGGATGTAAGCGCTTAAAGTCTTTTAATTGTTGACTAGTCTGTTTAGATTTGCTAGTGTCACTTAGTCTTGATAGTGAGTTGTTACATTACACAGTTTGTTACTAAGTTATCAAAAATAAGCAACACTTCAGTATTAGCTTGGACATGTTGGTTAGACTGCTCAGTGTCCAGCCTATTGGCTAATGTATTTAGCTCTGGCTGTGCTAACGCTATCTCCATCAGTGTTGTATAAGGTAAATGTTGTTAACCGCTACACCATAGCCACAAAAAACAAGCTTCTTAACATCTCTCAGAGTTACAGTTTTAGTTGAAACCTCACTTGTGTGGTTTCTGAGCTGTAGTAGTGGCAGCGCAGCCATGTGCACCGTGTTTCTGTGGCTCTAGAGATCAAATATTTTAGTGTGCCAAAACTGTGCTACACTATAGGCACTGACTCTGAGGCCCGCTTTGTTGGGAGTGGTGAAAGACCAGCTCGCTGATGAGGTCAGCTGTGGACTATGATGTTTGTGGATGATGCTGGAATCTGTAGTGAGAGTAGGAAGCAGATGGACGACAGCATGGGGAAATGGAGGAATGCTCTGGAGAGAAGATGAATGAAAGTCAACAGGAGCAAGACAGTGCTGGCAGGGTGGAGTCGGTAGGACGAGTGTCAGGGTTGATTTGTAAAGGGAAGGTTTACATTATCCAGGTGAGACTTTCTGTGATGTATGACAGAACTGTTTGTAGACAAAGTTAGAGAGGCAAAGCTGAGATGGACGAGTGCAGAGGAGAGATCGTAGGTATGTTCAACAAAGCATGTTGAGTGTAGAGCTGCAGGGTAGCTCCACATTTTGTAGTAAGTGTAGAGGCTAAGCCTACGCTTGAAGCCACTGAGGTGTTCGTTAACGGGGTGACGCGATGTCACTGTTATGCATGAACTTCGTTAGACAGTCAAATAACTCCAGTAGGACTTATCGTGTCCTTTTGGTCTTTATTCCAACATTATTTTGACATAACAGCACAGCGGCCACAAACTGTTTGCCTTCTTCCGATTAACACACACATGACGCTGATTACGTGAGTCTACCTTAAATACCTTTACATAAACCGACCATACAGAAAACAGAAAAAGGTGACCTCTAGCGGCAACATACGATATTAACCCAAAAATGGCTCCTACAGTAAGTAAAAGAGAAAGACTATGGAAGAGTTTTATAGATATAGTGAAGGAGGACATGCAAAGGGTTGGTGTGATAGAGGAGGATGCTGGGATACGGTGAGATGGAGGGAGGCGATCTACCGTGGCGACGCCTAAAGAGAGCAGCCAGAAGAACAAGCAGCACTGGCATCAAAGGGTGTCGTCATCACCAGTGTTGTGGGTCTGTGTTTAGCTCGCACGTGTTTTCAAATCTGAAGCAAATGCCACGTCTCAATTATCAGCCTGCAAAAAGCAATGCAAACTGTTCCAAAGTGTACAGTCCAGACTGTCTGCTGTCTTGCTATCTAACTTTAACATACTGACTGACACAGCTGTAGGATTGGACACATCCTGCTCAGCAGCTGCAGCCCACGGAGGCAGAGAGATACTTTACAAATCCTTAAGGGACTTTCCTTTTCCTTCAGCCGATCACTTGAAAAAAGTAACACATTATATAACTCATCACCTTGTAAGGCTGACATATGTTAACAGGAAACACAGCATACACCTGAGGCTGATGGGAACGCCAGTTTTATATAAACACAGCCATAAATCAAAGCAACAGCCATTTCCAGAATGTGATCTATAGCAAGGTCACACCTTATGAAGCAAGACGTTACAGTTCTTCTGGAAGGATCATAAACACCTCTAATACTTGATATTGGACTGCAGTCTATCAAATAATTGTTGAAACCTTTGCACATGCTAGAAAAAGCTTTAGGAGAACACTGAAATCCAAAGGATAGCTCCTCTGGCACCCTCAGTGTCACAACAAAACCAGTGAGTCAGCCCCCGAATCTATCCTCCCTGTTCTCAAACCGCATCGACGGCATAGCTAGATGATAATACGACAGGTGGGCACAGGTGTGGAGGATAATTTCATCCGCCCCCCCACTTCAAGGATTTACCAACTCCTTACTGAGTGCAGCAGACTCCTCTGGAGAACGTCCATGCAGTTAAATAGAGTCATTACACTTTTGCACTTCAACCAGATTACTTAGAGGTTTTCTTGAACCTGTGGCCACCTGAGGCACACTGCTACCAGCAGGTGTTCAGTCCTGGGGCGGCACACTGTGCAGTTACACTTCACTCTGAATACCACTTTGAAGGAGTGTTGTGAAGTTTACATCAAGTGTAGGTTAAATGTGCTGTCTGCATTTGGGTGCCCCAAAACTACAGGCATCTCTAAGTTGTTATAGCCTGTAGCCAGGTAGAGTGGTTGCCCCTTGATCAGAAGGTTGACAGTTCGAATCCACCCAACGGCTACCCTGAGCTACCCTTGAGCACGGTACCATCCCTACACACTGCTCCCCGGGCGCTGGATTGTTAGCTGCCCACTGCTTCACTGAGTGAATGGGTTAAATGCAGAGAGCACATTTCGTTGCTTTGTACTCGTGACATGTGCAATGACTATAGAGTTGAATTCTATTCTATTCTGTACATTAAAAATGGATGAAAGGAAAGCTGAGAGTAGATGGTAACAGAGTTAGCCATTAACAGTCAGCTTCCTGTGGATTTATTTCACTCACGGTATATTCTTACCTCTTTAAAGACACACAAAGAGGAAATCTGTGGCAGCCCATCTCCCCCAACCCTCTGCTTCAACATATTTTAAGATCAGGGAATAAGCAAACCACACTCCCACATGCTTTGAATTAGTTCCTTTCATGGTCTGCTCAATGTATTGCTCAGGGCCCAGCCTCACATAGCATGTTTGGAACGTGGCCAATCTGATTTTTCATTCTTCCAATAAGAATAAAGAAGCAGGACCGTCACAAGTAACACATTTGTGTCACCAGGATCTGTGTGGAGCCACAACCTGCGACACGCTGGGGATGGCTGATGTTGGGACCATGTGCGACCCGAAGAGGAGCTGCTCCGTCATCGAGGATGACGGGTTACCCTCTGCTTTCACCACTGCTCATGAACTTGGTCAGAAATTTTCTCACATTATACATCTCACATTTATTAAACCAAATTTGACCACAGAGTAAATGTTTAATCTTTCAAATTCATCTGATGTTGTGTTTGAAAATCAGTATCCTTAATTACTGCAGGAGGCTAGTCTCATCATGTAACTTTGTATTCTGGCAGCTGCAAATGGCAACTGTAAAAAATCTCAACTATTTCATTTGATATCATAAAGCAGCCAGCCTGTGTCTGCGGCTACAGTAAATATTACTGCTATGTCCAGTAGTGGCTGCTCAGGAAAGATATCATAAATTGTAAACTGCATACATGAACTGCCATATTGTTCAGGGACCTCTCCTAACATCTGGAGTGACACGAGCAGATTCATACCACTGTCGTGTCTGCGAGTTAGCTACGGTGCTAGAGCCAGCAATTTAGCTTAAAGAAGATACTGGGAAGCCTGCTTTACCCAAACTCTACTAGTACTGTTACTAAGTACACTTTGACACAAATAGCTGGCTGCTAACCCTGCCCCTGTGCTTTTTTGTGCTGAACTAAGTTAGACTGGCTGTAGCCAGGTTCGCCTCGTACTCAGCCTACAAACATCAGCTCGTTTGTACTCTTGGAGAGAAACTGAATCATGTTTTTATTGTGACATCACAGTTACCAGGTCATATGAAATTGTACTTTTAATGGTTGACTGTGCACCATAATAAATTCATTCTCTAAAATCCCTCCAGTATTTGTGATATTAGATAATATAGCTGTACTTTTATTAAAATAGCCTATTAGCTAGCTAAATTAGCAGCATAAATCTGTGACTACTAATGAAAAAAGAAATACTTCTCCACCTGCTGTCTTAATGCTTGATAATAGGTTGTATTAAACTGGGCTCTTGTCTAAAACCAGATGCACGAGTAACCAAAGGCCCAAGAGAGGATTGGTTTACACCGTCCTCATATATGTTAAGTAATTACACAACTTCCCCCTCGAAATGATCCGGGCTCATGAACGACCACACTAAAACCACACTTTATGTTTCTTTTCTGTTTTGGAAAGCACTGCTTGTATTTAGGGAATGTAATGATTTCCTTTGGAAAAAGTTCCTTGTCAGGTCTGCTTTGGTACATGGACGCATGCCATGCTGTATAATCTCAGGAATAACTGCATTCCCGCCTGCAATGACATCAGCTTCAGGTCTGTCTGAGTAGAGCTGCTGTGGCTGATCTGTGTCGGGATGTATGTCAGTGATTTCTCTTTGCAGTAATATGTTCGTATTTGTCTTTATCTACACACTAACTCACTGCACTCATGTTTGACTGAAAACCAATTCAGTGTGTAAAACGAACCCTCCTCTTCCCACTGTGTTCCCTCAGGCCACGTTTTCAACATGCCCCACGACAATGTGAAGGCATGCGAGGAGGTGTTTGGGAAACTAAAGGACAACCACATGATGTCTCCCACGCTGATTCAGATAGACAGGAGCCGGCCCTGGTCTGTGTGCAGTGCAGCCATCATTACTGAGTTCCTGGACAGAGGTCATGGTTAGTAAACACTTCCTGTATACGTTTCTGGACTCGGATTAACCTCTAATTTCGTTCAGGCGCCGTCATCCAGCTCTCAGCTGGTAGCAATCTAACTGTACCCACAAAATAGTTTGTTCGTTGACAAGCCTGTAATTTCTGCTGGATTTAATGCAAGCGATATTTTTGTTTAACACGTTTTCAATCATTTGGATTCAATTATGAAATTGTGCCTCACAAGAATATTTTTTTTATTTTAAAGAGTCATAGCAATTTATCCAAAGCGAGTTTATGACTGGAGTGTTTGGTTAGTACCAGTCCATGTAAAGGTAAAGCTGCACACAAGCTAATTTAATTACTTTGCAACCCATAAAGATGAATTTGATATATTATACATCATGTTGAAGCTTGATGTGGAGTTCAAAACCAACCGGTGACATTATTATATTACATGACTGATAAACAGCCTGGGCAAGGTCACAATATTTCATTCATATATGACACTGAGTTGTTGTGAGGTTGATATACATGAAATTAAAATTCTGGATCCTCGTCTAGAAATCTTGTTTTTCCTGATAAACTCAAAGTGATGGATCACCCAGTTTCTTCCCTTGTAGCCAAGAGCAAATTTGTAAATGACAAGCTGATGGAGTGATTAGTGTTATCTGCCGGTCAGACGTCAATAAAAGAGGCGTGGTTGATGTCCCATCTGGATTCGGTTGATTTACAATCTGCTGTGGTGTTCATGTTACATTCTTTGGATGAGAGTTGTGTGTTTTGTTTTTTTTTACTACATTTTAAAGTTTTGAGCCAGAATCAGAGAAAACCACTGACTGTATATAAAAGATGTACATGGACATCATGATATCACCTATTGTTGTTGGGGGCTATAACGTTCACCTCTCCTCTTGTCCTAATGGGGTGGAGGAGGGGGGGGCATGGCTGCTATCAATCATGAGGTGAACGGTACACCCAGTGCAATCTAGAATCACCACAAAGTTCACGTCTTTGGATAGTGGGAAGAAGCCGGAGTACCTGAAGAGGACCCACGCAGGTAGAGGAGGACATGCAGGTGTTGGATTTGAAGACCTTAAATTTGCGATTGAGACCATAAAGTCATCACGAAGATATCTACAGAGGCCATGGACCAAGAGAGCCGAGCGCTTTTCTCATATGTTATGGAATATATGATGGTTCGCCTTAATGTAGCAGTAACTGTCAAGGAGATGCAGATGAACAGTATAATATGGATACGTTTATTATGGAGTATTACTTGATATTAGAGAAAACAGGTGAACATTATTGCTACAGCAGGCATCACATTAGATTCTGAAGTTGTAACCTCGCACACGGTTTCATAAACTTCCTCCTACGCTCTCCGGATAAGGAAACACATTATGTCTAGTTACTATCTACAAGCGGCTGGGCTGTCCTTCAGCCAAAACACCCAGTGCCATCAGTAGACTGAGGTCATCATACTCCTAGAAGCTCCAATAAGACTAGCCTTCTTTCAGGCCTTCCTGAACAGTAAAACAGCACCTGACAGACCAGTGTTGTCACAATAACTTGGATTTAATGGGAAAAAAGAAAATGACAGTGGAGTCGAAACTCAAAGCGCGCTGAACGCTCGTCCATGCCCTGGGGTTTACCAGCTGCTTAACAGGAAACACAAAGAATCTACAGCATGTGGTGAGGGTGTCACAGCACCCCACCGGCATGACATCGCCTTGACTCTGCAACATTTGCATTGGCTGACTCCAAAAAGCCAGCTGTTTCCTAAAGGACCCCACTCACTGTGAACATCACCCGTTTTTTCCTCCTGCTTTCTTAGAGGAGGTACAACTCAATCACAATGAATGCTAACACATTAAAAAAACGGATTCTTTGCACTCTTCTCCCTCCCCCCCCAAAGACTGTGGTTTAATAAACACCCACTGAAAAACCTGGCACGGCATTTACCATCTTTCATTTGCACTATACACTGTATTATTTTCTTTTTACACCATTATTCTGTATCAGCTCCCCGTGTTTCCCTTCCTCTCAGTTTATTTTATGCATATGGTCTTAGTTGTTTTTGTCTTTCGCCTTCAGACCTGGAGAAACAGAATGCCTTTCACTGTAACACTGTAAGCCTGTTAATGACAATAAACAAATAGAGTGATTCAAAATTCATTAAACCAGAGGCTTCTATATGGCTGGATTTTTCCTTTAAAATCTGACCCTGAGGGTGACTGCAAGTGGAATCATTAAATGTACTGATTTATTATATCACCCCTAATCCGCAGCTACCAACAGCTGCTGTTCCTAAAACAAGCTAACACTACTGAGTCATTAGCTTAAGCGAAACCTTATCAGGCACCTGCACTGTGTCATGCAGAGCAGACTCTGCTTGTTCACACATTATTTAGAAGTTCACGCAGTGCCTGTCTACCCATAGGCTTTGATGCTGTAATCTATAGGTTTTAAGTCCTACATAAACAATGTTACGTGTGCATACATTGTTTAGCCCTCTGCCATGACCTTACATTAACTTACCTACATGTACTTATAATTAGTATCACTGACTTTGATCAGGAAATGCGACCGGGTGTCTCTGAACATTTTGCAGGTGGAGATTTAGTAATAGAGGGGTAAGTGGTCCGGGTGAGATGGCGTGGCTCCAGACAGAGATGGTCCGTGGAGTTCAATGATCGTGGCAGAAGGGCAGGCAGGTAAGAGTAGCTGGCGTGAGCTGTGGAGGTAACGCTGCCGAGAAAAACCAGCGTCAGGATGAAGGTGAGTATTGCCGGAATATGAGCGTGGAGGTCAACTGGATGGTGAGGCGAGCTGAATACTTGGCGAAGAGTACTGGTGAGCGCTGATCGTAAATACTGGCAGCTCAATTGCCAACAGGAGTGGAAACAGGCAGGATTGTATCGACTCCGCCCAGAGGTGGAGCCCACGACTCACCTGGACATGACAGTCCCCCCCCCTCAGGGGTCACCTTCTGGGAGCCGATCCACCTCTGACCTGCGGCGAGCCCTGAAAAAAATCAGAGATTAAAGAGGGATCACGGATTAGAGAGCGAGACACCCATGAGCCTTCCTCCGGCCCCTTCCCCCTTCCAGTCCACCAAGAACTGCTGCCCCCGCCGCCATACATCTAGGATACGCTGGACCCTGAACGCCGGGTGTCTGTCAATGAGCCGGGCAGGAGGAGGGGGGTTGGATGGAGGTCACAGTGGAACTCGATAGTACCAGTTTCACCTGGGAAATATGAAATACTGGACGTACCTGCAGGGTAGGAGGGAGAGAGCCTGAGAGCTGGGGGGCTGATGATTCTCCCTACCTTAAACGGGCCAATGTAGCGAGGTGCCAACTTGGGATACTGTCCATAACAACGCGTCGCGTGTCACGTGTCCGAGTCCAGGCCCAGCGGCAACGTTGGAGATGGTGCTGAACGGAAGGAACGGCCAGCTCGGCTTCTTGCGCCGGGAACAACGGCACTTGGTGTCCTGGTTGCGGTATGATGCCAAAAACTGAACTCTAGATCGATCGACGTTTCCACGGAGATTAAAGGTCGCGTCAGACCATCACTTGCAAAGAGAGAAATACAGATTACAAAGAAAAACTAATATGGTTAATGCGTGGCTGTGAACAGAAGCCCAAAGAACACCGTCACCATGCAGGCAGGCTAGCATCATCACAGCCTGTGGTTTCTTTATTTAGGCTCCATACCGTTTTGTACATTTAAACTGTATTTCTTTAGTTGCATAGTGAACTTAACACAACAGACTCTCACACTTATCCTCCGCGACATCAATTCAACTTTCATGTCGCAGCTATTTTTCAACTATGACCCGACTCCGAGAAGACCGGCAACATTCAATGCTGAAATGTTTGTTGGGACTCGAATTCATTTACAGCCATGCTTCTTTCCACCTGATAAACACAAGTGCACACTTTACATTTCCTCTGTTCTGTGTTTGCTCTCCACCACCTCACATTCCTGATCCCATTTGGCTTTTTAGCTGCAAAGTGTTCGCCTGCTAGCTGCACACTTTGTGTGATATTTGGTACTGGGCAGGTAATGTAGTGTAATGTGGGTTCATTTGAGCATTTCCACTGCAAACATGTCCTGCTGCTGCACAAAGTGAGGCTGATGAGAGTAAAGAGACTGAAACAAAACATTTAAGTTGCAGGGTGTAAAAAACAGCCAAAAACACTCGTTCGTGCACACTTAAACTACATAACTGGAAACAATTAGCTTTGGTTTTCCTCAATCAGCACCAAGTACATTAAAATAAGGCATTTCTCCTTTTGTAATAATATTGATTAGTGTAGCTTTAAGTGTAGCTATTTAAATAAATTGATCATTCCACAAATAAAGCTTTGCTGTTACTCTTGGTGTGTTTCTACAGGAGACTGTCTGCTGGACCAGCCTCAGAAGCAGCTCACACTGCCAGACAACATGCCCGGCTCCAGTTACAGCCTCCACCGTCAGTGTGAACTTGCATTTGGCCCGGGCTCCAAACCCTGCCCCTACATGCAGCCCTGCTCCAAGCTGTGGTGCACGGGAAAGGCCCGGGGACAGCTGGTTTGCCAAACTCGACATTTCCCCTGGGCCGACGGCACGAGCTGTGGCAACAGCAAGGTCTGCTACCAGGGGGCTTGCTCTGAGAAGAACAGCACTGAGCACATCAAGGTGAGATAGGGTGTGGAAAGAAAGCAGCATCCTGTCCTACTCCAACATTTTTATCACAGACTAGTGAACAATTTTGCTCGTTCTTTTTTCTCAGGTCGATGGTCGGTGGGGGAAGTGGGGTTCATTTGGTGACTGTTCCAGAAGTTGTGGTGGGGGAGTTCAGCTGGCCAAGAGAGAGTGCAACAACCCTGTCCCTGAAAACGGAGGCAAATACTGCTACGGCCTTCGCGTCAAGTACCGCTCCTGTAACCTCAACCCTTGTCCTGACACAGGTACGTTGATCCGCTGACATACACAAATGTAGCTGACCATTCACCATCCAAATAAACCTTAGCAACCATAACTGGGTATTTTTGTCTAGTGCTGGCAAGTAATTTAGATAGAACGTGGCAAAATCCTGCAATAAATCCCCCCAAATATATTTGGAATTAAATCCTTATCCTATATCCAAATATTAGATTAGCATTAGATTAAAATGCTAAATATGTGTTCAGTATTTGTAACATTAACACTGGTGTATGAAGCCAGCAAAACTGTCAACTTTTAATTTGAAGGCAAATTAAATCTCTGATTATCCCACTGTTCACAGTTTCACTGTTGCTTAGCCAGCAGTGCAACCAATTCAACATAGCAACAGCAGCAAACACCAGCAATGCTAATTGTATTTTTTCCTAGTGGTTAGCAGGGGTCACTGACCAGTCGTTTGTTGTGCATGCCCGGGGCGCTAGCAATCAGTTTTACCGAGGCTGCCAATGACTGCCTCCAACCAGTTGGGGAATACTGAGTTTTCCCCAGCACCTGGTGGTTATCAGGTGGTCTCCTACTAGTCTTTAGGCCAGTGTGATGCTGACCTTAACAGCCTACAGTGGTAATGAAAGTCTGCATTGTTTTAGGCTAAGACCTAAATAGTGTCACAGATTGCATAAAATAAAAATCTACAATTTATTATTAGGACACCCAGTTTATATATTCTTCAACCTCTGTGCTGAAGCATTTTAATTGTCTGTTTTCAGTTTACAATCCAGAAACCCAAGTCAAAGTTACCCAGGAAAGCTTTTCACCAAATCCTCATCCTAAATATTCAACAGCTGAAAATGCTTGAAAATAGCAATAATAGTTTAGAAAACTGACGTAGCCAGGATGGCGTGACCGCATTGGCTCTGGCTCTGTGTTTCAGCCCAGCTGCAGTCAGTCGTGTTGGAAAAAGCCTGATTTTCTTTACTTCTAACAAAATTGCAGGACCAAATTTTCAGCATTATAGTTGTCGATCTAATTGGAGGCTGTTACTACATTTCCAGATAAGAGTTTCCGCGAGGAGCAGTGCGAGGCCTTCAATGGTTTAAACCTCAACACCAATCGGCTGGGCTCGTCTGTGGTTTGGGTTCCCAAATATTCAGGCATCTCTCTCAAGGACAAATGCAAGCTCATCTGCCGTGCCAATGGGACCGGATACTTCTATGTCCTTGCTCCAAAGGTATGCATCTGATTTTCCACTCAGGAAACAAGCTGTGTGATTGTATCTGTGTCACACTGAAAAACACATGTTCAAGAACATAAACTATGTTTATTGAATGTTGCTTTAGATTCACCGTGCACTCCGACTTCTTTCACATTACTAACAGAACATAATTACTCTCCCGAATCGTGGCTGATTCGAAAGATAAGTGATGGCTGTTCACAGTACAAAGATCAGTGTTGCCAGCTTTCATTACACTGCTGTTAATTTCAAAAGTCCTGGCATACTTGTACCTGTCTAATGAGCTCAGACATGACACCGAGGTATCAACTATTATGCTTCTTAATGAGTCTGAACTCCTCACTTTTTAACACCTCATAAGCCAAGAGTGAAAACCTGATGGGAAGTGTAGCTGAAGCATTTCGTTAGAAAGCCCAAAAGCGTTTCAGATTCAGACTGGTGTGTCACTGCTTGGCCT
>VOQK01028397.1:38211-53538 GCA_015052645.1 Benitochromis conjunctus
CTAATTTAAATCCCCTTTAAGTATTTAGTATTGCCTGTGCTTCTTTGCAGAATTAAACTCTGAGGGTTCCTAAAACAGGAACTCAATGCATGAAAGAGCTTCATGTAATTCTTCAGACACCTTTTTTTTCAGTTGCTCTTTATAAGTCATGTTTCTTTGCCTTTATTCTTATAATATCCCCAATCTTTCTTTTGGATTCAAGTCAGGTTACATACTTGGACAGGTAATATTTTTTCCTTCCTTAAGAAACTCTTGTGTGACTTTGGCAGTGTGCTTCGGATGATTGCTGTGATGGAAAAATTCAATCGGGCTTCTGGAGACTGTGGGAAGAGAAGTCGTCTTCTCAGACAGTATTTTGTTATATCTGACTAAAAATACCAGTTTGCAATCATTTTACCACATTATTGCACTACTACCTCTGTGCATTCACTGCAGTAGTCCTAACCAGGCTCACACTAAACATGCTGGACCCCGCGTGAGCCAGAGAGATACACCACACGTTTGAGCTAATGTAATGAATGTAATGTGACCACGAGGCCTCTTGTTAGCTTCTTTAGTAAAATTTTACAGTTGTAATTTTATGCTGAAGAGCAGTAAAGTTTAGCTGCAGTCCAGTGACATTCTTGTTATGCATTAAGAGTCAGTGATCACAAGAGTATTCATTGTTGTTGCATGGGGTTTCTACTGTATATTAGGCCCTGTATTTTCAATATATATATGCAATTTTGGGGAATAAACAGGAAAAAGATGTTTTTACTGAGTTCACCAGCAGACTCTCAGACCTTGAGAGTCAATAAATATCTGAAATGACTTTGCACACTAATGTGTTACAGCACACTTCTCTCCCCACCGGGGATAAAAGTAATTTAGCAGAGGCAGGGACATGTAGACCAGAGTGGGAGAAATTCCCCCAATTCTTTTGGCCAATCACACCCTGGTCTTAGTGAAATATTTATTTTGATTGTTTATAATGATATACACCTACCAGCCACTTTGCCAGGACTGGGTTGGACCTTCTTTTGATTTCAGAACTGCCATTATTCTTCATGGCATAGACTCAACAAGGCTACGTAAAGTTCCTCACATATTTTATTCCATACTGACTAGACAGCGTCGCAGTTGATTTGAGTTTTGCTACAGGATATATTGGCTGTTAGCTCTAGATAAGGTTGTGCAGAAAAATTGCAGTAGATCAGCAGTTTCTAAAATACTCAGCCTGTCTGGCACCAACAACCATGCCAAACTCACTTTCTTCTCCATTCTGTTGCTCAGTTTGAACTTCAACAGGTCGTCTTGACCAAGTCTACATGCATAATTGCGTTGAGTTGCTATTTAGATATTTGCGTTAACGAGCATGTGCCAAATCTACCTATTTAACACTGTAAAGCATAATTATTGCCAGAAATTGGTTTTTAAACTGAAGTGTTTATTGTTACATTTGAGCAATTTATTGCTTAAAAGTGCATTGTGCAACTTATTTCTATCTTTGGCATTACAGGGTTAAGGGCTAGTGAGCGTATGTAGAGAGTTTGCACGTGTCTCACCATATGTTTCAGCCTCTTCTGGAGTTAGACTGAATATAAGACATTGTTGCTTTAGTGTTCAGCCCCAAACTTCTAAAAAGTCAGATCAAATTATCAGTGATTTAAAAAGAAAACTCCATCTGGCAGCAGTGGTGTTGCTAGGACCTCTCCTGCCTTTCTGATAATATTACAGCCACCTGTCAACACTGAATAGGCAAACACAGCCCACCCTGTCTCCAGCGAATGCATTAAAAGGTGATGATACAGCACTATGAAGCAAATCCCCCTAATCAAACCCAGACTCTAACTTCACTGTAACACACTGACTATGCGTAAATTCTAAAACTATCTGAAAGTTTGTGTTTTATGTGCGTCCTTTGTGAGTAAGTGTATGTGGAATTTTGAACATTTTCTCACTTAAACCTTTAAGTAAAGCAATGGAATAAACTGAAAACAAAATAGCAATAAATTAATAGTAAGTGCATTTTTTATTTTAACGTGGGAGAATAAAACAAGCTGCATTTACATAAAATATTGCTACAATACTTACAACATGTTGAGAAAAACTTAAACCGTGACTCATATTTGCCGCTCATTATCCCCGTCATGCTCAGATCGGTAAATTATTTACATCAAGACAATGTTTTACTTCAACTTCAATCAGGGATTTGTTGCACTGGAGCTTCAGTGGATTTTTCAGCTGCGCTCTGCTGCTCTGAACAATGTTTTGTCGCACAGCACCTGTGTGTTTTGACGGACCTGTCAATGAGAACAGTGAGGTCATATCCTGTGAATATTAATTGCCTGTGAAACAAGCTTTGAAATGGCAAAAGTGCCAGGATACTGATGGGAATTTATTTGTTTATTTGATGTCAGCCTTTTGAATTGGTGCAGAAAACAACCGTGGAAATGTTCATAAATACCAAGCATGTTTATTTTTATCAGAATCTGTTGCATTGATATTTATGAATATATGTGTATATATATATATATATATATACAGAAACTTTGAGCAAAAGTTAGATTAACTACTGCTAAGTCATCTGAGAGGTTTATGGCTTTTGCGGTCGCTTTGTTTGGATAATACGCATTGTTGTTTTTTCTTCTGTTTCAGGTGACCGTTGTGAGTTTGATCGCCAGCAGGGCAGGTGCATGCCAGGTGTGTGTCGTAATGGGGGGACGTGCCGGGAACTTTCAGGTGGGGGTTTCCGATGTGAGTGCCCTGCAGGAGCCTATGAGCGACCATACTGCACCGTCACTGCCCGGTCCTTCCCGCCCAAGTCCTTTGTCATGTTTCGGGGGCTCAGACAGAGATTTCACCTCTCCATCTCGTTAACGTAAGTAGACTTGAGTAAACATTCTGTAATTTCCTTTCCTGCCTTCTTCCATCAGACATAGCAGGATGGATCACTCTCTGATTCCCTCTTATAGTGTCTCCACTTTTCTTTAAGCTTTTTTTTTTAAAATTATATCATCTCCATTGTGGAGATTGATCTTTTACTCATGGCTTCCCTGTATCCTCCTTCTACTTCACTTCTTTAAAAGCATTGTTTCTTCATTCAATCCCATCTCCTTTGCTTTCTTTCTTTCTTTCTTTCTTTCTCCCTCCTCTATGTTCTTCTTAGTCTGTCTGCTTCTTTGTCTGTAAGGCCACTAGTTTCAAATGCTCATTTAATACCTAAAACCAAAGACTGTATATGAAAGATGGCCATGGCACTGTGATGTCATGTTCTGGCTAATGGACCCCTCTTTTGAAACTCTGAGTTTAGCATTAGAGCTGTTGCCACCTTGATTTTGGGGGAAAGAAGTGACTATGTATGAATAAGAAGGTAAAATGTTAAGTAAGCAGCTAACGTTATCTGGCTGACATTAGCCAAGCATTAGCCTCTTTCAATTAAAAGGTTTTGTGCATAAAGACATAATAAAAAAAATATAATATAACCTCAAATGAAGAACAAAACACAAGATTTCTGGAACAGTATCCAGGCAAGACCAAAGTGCAGCTGTTTGTCCACAATGCACAGCACCTTGTTCTGCAAAAACCATACACATCATATCAGCACAAACACCAATTGCCAAGCATGATGGTAGAGGGCTGATGAATTGGGTTTTGTTCATGTGGTTGTATTTAAACCTTTTAAGGACCAGAATATTTTTTTTTATCATGTCCTGATATGTAAACACAACTTTCAGCTGCTCCCTCATCTTGAGTCACCACAGTGGGTAACTGCATATTTGATTTTTACAGTAGATACCTTTCCTCACACAACCACCAAGAGATTTGTGTCTCCTCTTTTGATCAAACTAGGGATCTTTTGCTTGTTAGGGTAGGCTGATGTGCGGTTTAGAAGATCAAGTCTTCCACAAGATTTTGGTCAAGGTTTTCAAGAATCTGACAGCATTTCAGTCAAGTTATTTTCATCATAATCTTTTTTATTTACTAAGACTGTAATTTAAACCGAGGCACTGACTTTCCCTACAAGAGAACTTTTGAAATACTTTCAGTTTTGCTTGGCTCGCTCGCGGCACGTTTTTATTTGAGTTAACATTTTCTGCCTCAGCATATATGTAATGCTAATGTTTTGGCAGAGGTCAGTGACTCTTTTTATCCATCCAAAATCATTTTTCAGTTGCCACTTGCCTCCAGACATACCAAGCCCACAAGAGATTTAAAGTGGTGCTTAAGAGCGGTCAGGCAGGCTTATGGGATGGATGGTTGCCATGGGTGACGTCGTCTAATGATAGTTGCTAGGGTGATGTTGCCCATGGGGTTGTTGCTAGGCTGATGTGGCTACCGTGGAGTGGTTGCTGTGAGTCATTGTGGTCATTGTATTGCTTGCTAAATGAGTATTATTGGTGCGTAAAAGCACTACATGTGGTTTCTTCTGTTGATTTGTGGTCACCATTAGTTAAGTTAAGGAATGACGCATGAAGGGCATGTTTTCTTTTTTTGAGAGAAGCTTGCTTTATGAACATTTAGCAGGTATTGTGTCAACATTTCTCTGTGTGTTGTTGATGGTTTAAAAAAGCCCCACACTGAGTGGAAAAAATCTGTGTAAAGAAAGTAGTTAATCTTTCATTTTCTTTCAGTGATTTTAATCAAGCCATCTCTTCTTTTTTTTTTTTTTTAACAGATAATGTGTGCTCTTTTTCAGCACCACGCTTTCACATTCATTCAAACCCAGTCAGATCTGTGAGTTTTGTCCTTAGTCTGTAGCTCTGCTTTATGGCACCTGCAAGCAGCAAACTACAGTATAGGAGTGAAAAATGAAGCCAGTGCGGAAGTGCCAAAAACTGCAGTTCCTTGAGTCGCCACTGGAGTGTGAGAACTTTAAAACCTGGTACAAAAAGCAGCTTGGGTTTCTAGCTACGTTCCCCCTTCATGATGAAGGATGGTTTTTTATTTAGAATGATCTTTTATTATTTGTTGTTGTTAAACTGTAATACGACTTTAATCCCTGGGTGTAGTCACATTTTTAATGAAATAAAATGAAAATAAATAGTATGGTTTGCTTTGTGTGCAATGGTACCACGGGGCCAGAAGTCTGTGCTCCAGTTTTTCATGAAGGAAATTCCAGTATTTTATTTATATGTTGCTAAATAGCAGTAACCATTCACAACTGGTTGGGAAATAATCACTTGGTGGTCACCATCTGGTCTCTGTGACTGAGGCCATGTTACCTAACCAAAACATGTTCGCATTAGCTGAGAACTTACGCCTTAATACTGTCATCCAAATATGTTTACTTTTGGCTCCATGTGAATAATACATACCTACATGCTAATGCCGAGGTGTCAAAGAAAAGGCTAACAAACTAAAGTGTGACATCAAATTGGCTACGTCCATCTTTTATGTACAGTATAGGGGTGACACAGACTGTATGGAAGACAAATTATTATGAAAATAGGTAAACGTGATTTAAATTTAAGCTCCTGTTTCATGTGTTAATTGAGGGCAAAACAGACTTCCCTCCACAAGATGCCTTTTTTAGGTTTCCATAGGTGTAACTGCATATGAAAGCATAAGCGACTATATGACTCTGCTCTCTATGAATGTGGAACCACTGACATGACTTGAGTTCAAGTTTTTAATGCATTTGAAAGCCAGTTGGACGAGAAGGAGCATGTGTGTTTCTGACGGCGTTCGTTTTCTTTTCTTCAGCCCTGCTTGGAATTGACTGCTAAGCTAACCGAGTTTAAGGAATAAAAATGATCATAAACACATGATATTCCATCTTGTAGTTTATTGCTTTTGGGAATAAGTCACATCATATTAATTTGTTTAATGCAGTTCTTGGCGGCACGTAATGAATTTCACAAACAGCAATAACACTGACAAAAACAGACACGCTGAACATATAAAGCATGCTTCTTTGCATTTATTTACTCCTTCAGCTCCTCTGTGTCTCCGCTTGGCTGACTCCACACATTATCTCCAGTTACTCTATCAAAGCTCAGGTTACAATATTGTTTTTTTTTTTTAGCTATTTCTGGTGGCACGGATAGATTAGATATGCATACTAGATATTTTGGCACAGTGCAGTCGGAGCTACAGCAAATCCATGCAAAGAAGGCACATATCTGCTAACCAGAAACTCCGGGTTTATTTAGACAATAGCAGCGTTCTCAGATTTACCGGAACGGCGATAAGATGCTCTTCTTTCCTTACAATTCGATACTGCAGGAATGATTTCCATTGGAAGAATATAAAAATGCAGATGTGATATTTTTAACTCAACAAAATAGGAAACAGTAGAAGAATATTTTTCTTCAACAACTTAAAACCGTTTGAAAGGCAGACATTTATAACCATACTGCTCTAGGGCTTCTTTCCTGTAGCTGAACTTGACCTCCTACATCTGTGCACTGGATTTATTTGACTCTCTAGCGGGGTTGGGCTGGATCCAATTTCTGACACCACTGAACCTCACTGAAGGTAGAGAAACCTTGAATAAAAATTTCAGGGCCCTGCAGGTGCTATTTGTCAGCTGCCTACAAATTGCAGTGTACGATTTTAAAATTGAGGCGCTTAGTTGACGGAAATAGCGAAAACAGGCAAACTGTTGCGGTATCATGTTTAAAACAACATCTCGGTACTTTTTAATATGGACATTTTATGCAGTGAGAATCGTTTCTGTATCTTGCCACCAGGACAGAGTATTTCTCATCTGTTCTGTGCAAAATAGACTTTTTATTTGCGTCTGAGCAGCTGAGGGAGAGGAAGACTCCAGCGGTATGGTTTATTAACTCTGGCATAGTCTGAATACCTTTTGTTCTTCCGCACTAAGCAGGAGTCATTTTTGTTCTGCTGTGTCTGAGATATTTTTTTGTTTCTGTTCCTTCCTGTATCAGAGTGAAAAATATCATTTTAAATGTGTCATATTCTCTCGGCAAGCATATAAAAATGTACAGCCATGGTAAAAAGAAAGTTCACCCTCTGTCAATTCTAAGCTAATAAAAATCCTGATCAGGTCTTAAAATTATTTAAGTATAGCTGTTGTTGTCCTGGGACATTGTGTTTTGGACTTTTGAATCTTCTTAATTCATTTTTTTTTTTCTACTTTGAAAGTGGGTTTTTGTTTCGATCTTTGGTTTTCTTGTCCTGAGTTTTCTAATCCCTGTTAGTTTTCTGTTGTATTATTTGATATATCTGGTGTAGTGACAGATTACTTTAGGTTTCTTAGTTCCCTCCCTGTCCTCTCTGTGTTTTTGCCTTTAGTATCATGTTGAGTCAGTCTCGTCTTTGTGTCGGTTTGCTCTTTTGTATGTTTCAACCTTGTCTGTCTTAATCCTGGTCCCTGTATTGGTTACTTCCTGTTTTATTTTGATAGTCCCTCGTCTCTGTGCTTTATGTTTAGTTTTGCATCCCTTGTCTCATTATGCCTAATTTGTTCCTGCTGTGTTTCTCAGCTGACTTCACTCCCCTAATCACCCTCCTGTGTATATGTTGTGCCAGTCTCCCTTTGTCCTTTGTTGGAGTGACAGCTCATTTTCCCAGTTCCTTGTGCGGTTTAATGTCTTTCCAACTGTATTCATTATTGTTTAGAAGTTTTCATTTCCTTTTGTGTTTTATGCTTACTTTTGTTTGTGGATAAACAAAGCTAATAAACAGCTCGCCGTTTGTAAAGATTATTTTGTCTCCAATCATCTACATTTCGATCCTCAACATCACATGTGGCCTGTTCATCCCACAGACCTGTTACATGACATATTACACCACGTTATGTATGTAACAAAAATTAATCCAGAATGCTTTTTTGGCGGCTTCAAAGCAAGTCCCCGGTTGGTATGAGTTGTTTGTGCTGATATGCTGTGTTTGGCTTGCTTTGACTTTCTGGGTTTGGCAGGTCTGCAAACATAAGCCGGGTTGCCATGTTCTTTTTAGAGAGAAGAGACTTTCTCTTGGCAGCCCTTCCAAACATCCATACTAGTTCAGTCTTTTTCTAATTATACTGTCATGAATGTTAATATTTAACATGCTAACTGAGGCCTGTACCTCGTAGGTTTTTGCAGTTTCTCTGAGCATGATACGGTCTGGATGAATTTCCAGTTATGTCCACTCCTGCACATCAAAGATTCTCAGCTGTCTTGAATGTTTTTCACTTGTGAATAATCTTTCTCTGTGTATGCTTGGACATGGCCTTTTAATTCTTTAATGCTTCAGAGGATGATGATCTACTGCATACAACATTTGTCAGTAAACTTCAAATTTCTATGTGCGTGCATCTTTTAGATTTGCCACCCTGGAGAATAGCGGTCTTCTCTTCTATAATGGACGCTTCAACGAGAAACACGACTTCATTGCCTTAGAGATCCAAGAAGGACAAGTGGTGTTCAAATACTCCACAGGTATTGTATCTTCATGTGTTCGCTAGCATGGTTTTGTTTGCAGGAAATCTGTGCTCTATAAACAGAGACCATATGTCTGCTGTTGTTGTATGCTTTTCTTTTGACCCATGAACATGTGCAGCAGGCCTATAAAAACAAGCGCTCCTCCTGAGACAATAAAATCTGTATATTTAAGTGTGGATTCAGGCAATGAATGCTGCTGATTTGGTCTTTGCAAACAATGCTTACAGAGGTTTTGGGGTAATTGTACATATTGTGTATGCATTTGGAGCATCCACACACTTGAAACAAGAGAAAACACATAAGAGCTCCATATAATTCATTTTAAAGGCATATTCTTCATTTACCTGTCTGTAGGTGAGTCATCCACCCAGGTGAGTCCCTTCCTGCCAGGGGGCGTGAGCGATGGTAACTGGCATACAGTTCACATCCACTACTACAACAAGGTGGGTGTACATCCCAACCTCATTTTCAGTTTGATTCTTGCATTTGAGCTTCCACTTTGGATTCTTGACGTCTGTATGATTTTTTTTTTTAATGTGATTGTTTTGGAGTTTGTAAATTTTACTTGTTTTTTATTGGTACTTTTGATGCGTCGGCAGAATAGTTTTCTCAGCCTTTGAGCCGACGAAGCACTTTGAATTGAGCTGAAGTGTTTGTGTGCGCACGACTATGTGGGTGTTTGCGTGTCATCATTTTTATTCATGCATATTCGCCGCACATCTCCTTTAATTTTCTTCATCTTCTTTCATTTTCCTCAGCCTGCTACACGTTATGTGAGTATGAGCGTGTGTCAGAGTGCACATACACGTTCTTCTTTCCTAGCTTCTTTTGCTCCTTCTTTCTTTCACCAGCAGACAGTAAGGAGAATGAATGTGCTGTCTTCCTGCTCTTAGTCTGTTCTCTTACCCATGTGTTTGTTTTTTCTTCATGTATGTCCTACTAACCAAAGCTTCTCCCTTTTTTTTCTTCCTGTCATTGTGCACAGTATCAGTGTAAATACTAATCTGATGTGTTTACTGCTATGCTGTATCTGATGTAGTGTTTTAATGCAATGATGTAAACTATAGATTTGGTGAATGTATTTGTTAAATGTTGACTGGTTCTGTTCTGTTTCTTTGGACTGTGTCTGCATGTCCAGCCCAAGCGCAGTATGAGTGGTGAGGCTCAGGGTCCGTCAGATGAGAAGATTGCTGTGGTGAGCGTTGATGACTGTGATACAGCCTTGTCACTTCGCTTTGGTACGCAGCTTGGAAATTACAGCTGTGCTGCACAGGGAAAACAAACCAGCAGTAAGAAGTAAGTGTTTCTTTCTATTTTGACTTCTTAATTGTTCTTGTTACTAACTAACACTAACTTGTTCTGTTAGTGTATGTGTTTCTTTGCTGCTGTTACAACCAAATTTCCCCCTGTGGGACAATTAAAGGATTATTCTATTCTATTCTAATTGCAACACTTTAGTGGGACCCAAACTTGTAATTATCAAATACCAATGTGCGCTGGTTTCTCAGTGATAACCATAGACGGTACAAACCATGGATGCAACTTTCAGAAAACTGTAAAAAAAACCAAAAAGTGTAAATTCAAGTGCTGTAAACCTGTATTCTATCTGAAGGCAGCCAGATAGTGTTGCAAAACAACTTAAGGTCCTATAGAAGTATATGGGAGAAAGGCTTTCTTTTCTGACTTCTGTAAACACTTTCCTGCTGACTTTTTGGACTCAGTCACTCATTTCGGGCATTACTGAATAAAAAAATCAAGCTGGGGCTAAAAAACTTGCAATCTGGGATGCAGCAGGGAACTATGGATGACCAGCACAACATCTGGCTAATGAGCGGACTGAACAGTCTCATGTAGATTGTGGTGACACATTTTGGTTCATTCCTCAATATTAAAAGAAACTGAATCACAGGTAAAAGCTACAAGTTTACAAGCTCATCAGTAAACAAACTTTAGGTGTGAAAACACCCCAACTCATACTGTGTTTAAAATATAAAAACTCACTATATTAAAACATAATATTAAAACCCACCCCTCCATGTCACCTCCCTTTTTTGGAGCCCACATGGTGACTGCAGAAACACTTTTACACTGTCTGTGGTCATGTCCACCTCTGGCTTGTCACTTCCAGTCTCAGTACACAAATATGCTGACAGCCAAGAACGATCGGCTCAAGGCTTCACAAGACGTCACTAATCAGTGGCATCATGGTGTCTACTTCCATCTACTATACATTCTGCGTTACATTTTTATTTAAGCATCAGGGTGAAATCTCACCTTCCACATCATAAGTAAATTACAGGTTCAGGAGCTGTAATTTACTTATGATTTAAGAAATGTAAAATTCAGACCACTGTGATTAATAACATGAGTGTTAAGTAGCCTCTAACTTGGTTTTTTCTCTCCATGCGTGAGCTAGCATCAAAACGGCGATGAACGACTGTCCTTAGCTATCATGCTTGTAGTAATGTCTGGCACGCGCTATGACTTTGAGATTAGTGTTTACGATGTGTCAGTATGTTAGTATCGGATACAAACTGCTTAGCCAGGTTACAACTAGCTGGTTATCTGCACACAGCTCACTTTTGAATCTTTGTTTTCATTGGGAAACAGCCTTTTGCTGACTTGAGCGATTGGGTGACTCAGTTTTTAAGCTAATGTGAGCTGGGCTTGCTTGCTTTTAGTGCTGCAAGTGAGGCATTGTGGCAAAGCTGGAGAGCAAGCATAAGTATTGCATCCTTGTAACTTTTATCACATCCGTTTGACTGAATTCAGTCTCTTAAATTTTTACTTAAATCTCTCAGTTGTAAGACGTTAAAGCAGAGCGTAGCAGGAATACAGTGTAACACTGTAGCTTGTTCTGTAACATAAACTTTGGTATTACCATACTGAGATACTTCATTTTCACATGGAATGAATTTATCATATTTTTTGGTCAAAATATTCAATAAATACTGATGATTAATTAAAAAACAAAACAAACAACCTTACAAAATAAATGGAGAATTACAATTTACCTGAATTCCTGCAGGTAAATTTGTTCTTTTGCCATCAGCATTGCAAATGAAAGGATGGATAGTAACTGACCCAGAGCTGTGGGAGGTGTTTGCACAGGATTTTCCAGCTTCTTTGCAAAGACAGCTTTCATTAAGCATAATCTGTGACTGAACAGAGGCTTAACAGATATTCAAAGACAATTTCCACTGAGTAGAAAACCAATAAAGCTGGTCATTACGTGCAGCACAGCCATCTATGAGCAACACGCTGGCTAGCTGGTAGCTAGTGGTAGTTAGATTGCTAGGTTTAAGCTATCTAAAGGTAAACTGAGTAAAGTGACTGATGATAGAAGCATTACATTGGGAGATACATGCATTCACTGAGCATGTCTGTGTTCACTCAATTAAAGTTTCATATATCTGAAATGCTAAAGTTTAAAAAAATATTTTGTAATTGCAAATGTCGTGGAAAATTACCTACAGCACAGATTGATATTTTGAAAAGAAAACACAAAGGTGTTACATGTGCATCTGTTAAAAAACGCGCTGAAACTTTTGAAATCTGACTGGATTTTAAAGTAACGATCAGGGTGATGAGGCAACGGTAAGGGAACTCTGCGGGGGGCTCGAGGGTTTAATGAGGCACGACTCTTTGACGTCTTTATGCTCCTTCATGTCTGTCTGTGTCTCTCTGATGGTCTTGTTACCAGGCGTCTCATTCTGCTGCACGGATATGTTCGTTTCTTTTCATTATCTCTGCTTGTCTCTCCGTCTCTCACACGCAATCTCTTAGGTGCGACTAAAACATCCAAATTGTTGGTTTTAAATGCGTTGCACTGCCTGTTCCATCTGACCTTGTCAAAGTTTTGTTCAGTCTTTTTCAGCTACAGTTTGTGCGTGTCTAACAAACGAATGTCGCCATATATACTAACAAGTGCAAGAAAACACACACACACATATATAGCGTATCCGCACATGCACCGAAAGAGCAGCCTGTCATAGTGTTGATGTCTGGCCTCGCCTCTGTAAGCTGTAATCACGTTTGCCGTGTCTGTCAGCACTAAGTGAGGCTGAGGGAAAAAAGACGGATCAGAGGGGAAGGCCAAAGACTAACACGTCAACCCTCTCTTCCTCCTGCGCCTTTTCCATTTCTCCATTAAAAGCCCACCCGCCTCTTGCTCAGGCTTGACATTCTCTTCCAGTGACGTCCTCCGCTGATATTTGCTGAAACAATATGACGACAAAACTTTTTCTTTCTCTTTGGTTTTTCTCACTCGGCTCAGTCCCGTAACTGTCGCTTTCTATCCCCCGAAATTTTCCTCCTCGTATTCCCTCTTTCCTTCCCGATACCCGTCTGTCTTGTCATCTGCCTCTTGGCATTTGGTGTAACTCACACTTAATCTGTTGTTTGTTCATCTGTCTCTTCATCTGTCTCCTTTTCTTTCTCAGTGTCTTTGTGTTCAGTCTGTCTGCCCCTCCTCTGTTTCCATTTTTACCTTAAAAAACACCACCATCTAATTTATCCTTAAAATCCCCAGCTTTTCTCTGATTTTGATTCTGAATGAAGACACATCTCATTTACCTCTGATGACATGTTTAATCTCTAGGTTTGTTTAATCCCTTTGCCTCTCTCATACCCTCTTTCATGTTCTTCCTTTTTTTTCACCCCTTCTTCTCTCCTCCCTCTCTTACTTGAAGATGAATAATAATGCGTTTCTTCCATAACCCCATTTGTTCGCCACTACATTTACTCATATTCCTTTTTATCTTTGTGTTTCTTAGGTCTCTGGACTTGACTGGTCCATTATTTCTGGGCGGAGTCCCTAATGTGCCAGACAACTTTCCCTTTGGCACCAGGGAGTTTATCGGCTGCATGAAAGAGCTGCACATCGATAACAAACCGCTGGACATGGCTGGATTTATCGCCAATAATGGAACGCTTCCTGGTCAGTGCTGTGAACCATGTTTGCTGTCCTTCAAACATGTATTATTGTGCATTTGTAACATTTAGCTCCTTCTCAAGAGCCTTTTCACCCATCTTGTGGAAAAACACGCACAAACGATAGTATTTAAATGAAGTATTTTTAAGGGTTTGTGTGCTATAAACCACTTTGTGTTTCTAAATATTATAGGAAATAATAATGGAGTAGAGCCTCATCTTCACATATAGTCATATATAGTTAGGCTTCATTGCACTGAAATTGGATTTTCACTGATGTGCTGCGTGCTTGCACTACTTTATATTATATTATATAAGTGAAAAGAAAGGAAAACATTTGTTATACATATTTGTATATATTTGTTGTGTGACTACATGGAACTGTTTGCATAGCTTTCATTTTCATATCGTATGTCTGTATATATTCATACAGACATTTTTGAAGACTTTTAAAAATGAGTTTTACTACTCACTTATTATTTTATGCTCAAACACACCAGTGCAATATTTCAAGTCTTGCTTCTGTCACATGCTAATGCTCTCCATTTTCTTAACGGTACTGACGATAGGTGTCCTGCAAAGATTTGTAACCAGACCGAAAGCTTTAGACACCCTGAATTAGAGTCTGACCGACTGAGGATTGATTGAGGATACCGATACATGGCGTTTTAAAAATCTCATATTTAGAAATATTGGCCAATTTTTTTCAGGCATACCAAGAAGAAACAAATTTTCTTAACATTTGTTTGAGTTAATTATTTATTTATTTACGCTTTGCCCGACCAGCAGGTCGTGTTTGGCGCTTGTTGCCAACAGGGAAATTGTAGAGAGCCCTCTGGTGGACAAACAGTGTAACTTCAACACTCGTTACATGGTTGAAGGGTGTTTCTCCAGTCTTATTTACTTTTTAATTTTTCATTCAGTCCAGTCTTTGTTGGTATTTGTTGTTCCAGGTGTCATTATGATACCAGCAGAACAACAAATAGCCAATAAATCCGTCTGACTTTATTTTGAAAATTCTCGCGTGTGAGTGTGGTGTTATAAACCTGACAGTGACAGCATGAAGACTTAGCAGATACAGTATGTTGTAATTCATTTTTATAACTTCAGTGATCTCTGCTGCTTCCAATAGGCTGCAGTGCCAAACACGCCTTCTGTAAGTCCAACCCATGTCAGAACGGAGGAACCTGCAGGGTGAGCTGGGAGACTTTCTCCTGTGACTGTCCACTAGGATACGGTGGGAAGGACTGCAGCCACGGTAAGTGGCCATGGCCCTACAGTAAATACACTAATAGCAACCTTTAAGAATGTTAATTTTATTATGCCACTTTAGCATAATTATTAGTAAGAAGCAAGACAGTTGCTGGTGTGACGAGCATTTTCTATCACTGGCTGTGATTTTAATGTTTTATTTTTAAAAAGCTGATTTTCACAGTACTTTATTTTTTTGGCTGTAATAATACTAACACTTCATTAATTAGTTCACAGCTTACCTATGCTTAAATGCCCCAGATAACACCTTTTAACTCAATGTGGCTCGGTGAGCGTTGACCTGCATAATATGAATGAACTGTCTTAAATAAAAAGGGAGAATTGATGATGGGAAAAAACAGATCAACAGACTGAGCTAAGAATAAATTTAGTCTGTGAGACAGTTGTTACTGGATATCTGGCTTTATTTCCTGTGTATAACTGAACCTTAATAAACCTTCAGAGATTTCCCTCTCCTGAGTGGACATTCGCTAGCCCAGGTGGTTTCAGGACAAGTTTTACTCATTTATTTTTACTGGCATGTCTTGATTGCGAGCACAGACGTCCAACTCTAAGGGGAAATAAAGCGTCGAGATGCACTTGAGAGGAAAAAAAGGAAAAAAAAAAAACATGTTGTTTATTGATCTCAGTGACAAATGTTCACAAGTTCTGGGACTGCAGTTTACTTCAGAGACTGCAGTGTAACATATGTTTCATCATTTAATTTTGGAGGCTTTTGTACCTTTGATTGGTAATTAAACAACTGAGG